>JARCZZ010032406.1:0-13706 GCA_030323915.1 Brotogeris chrysoptera
AGGGACTCTTCATGAGGGACTGTAGTGAGAGGACAAGGGGTAACGGCTTCAAACTTAAACAGGGGAAGTTTAGACTGGATATAAGAAAGAAATTCTTTACTGTACGGGTGCTGAAGCACTGGAACAGGTTGCCCAGGGAAGTTGTGAATGCTTCGTCCCCGGTGGTGTTCAAGGCCTGGTTGGACATAGCCTTGGGTGACATGGTTTAGTTTGAGATGTCCCTGCCCATGGCAGGGGGATGGAACTAGATGATCTTAAGGTCCTTTCCAACCCTAACGTAGGATTCTAGGATTCTGTTATATTCTGGTATGATTTTCTGGGAGGAAACTTGCTATTTGTAATCAATAAAAGCCTGTATACTGATATCCAGTGATACCCTAAAACAAGTGTGGCAGAGTGAAGAGGAGATTTATACTGATTGTCTTTCATATTTTTACTCATCTGTTTTTGGTACATGTGTTCTTTTTGACAGATTATTCCAGGTAAAAAGTATGCAGCAAGAGTTGCTCCTAACCATCTGAATGTTTATATCAATCTTGCAAACTTAATTCGAGCGAATGAATCTCGCCTTGAAGAAGCGGATCAATTATATCGACAAGCAATTAGTATGAGGCCAGATTTCAAGCAGGCCTACATAAGCAGGTATCTTTTATAATTTTGGAGATACACATTCTTGAATAAACATTTATGTATTTGCAGTGCTATGCACAGTATTTAGTTGTTATAGTTGAATTAGGTGCTGGAATTGTTAATTTCCGAAGGAAAAGATAAAGATTTGGGGCAGTAGTCAGTTACTCATTGCAAGCTCTGTTCTTTTAAATTCCGGCTTCAAGCAGTGTGTTTCCACATAGGCTGTGTATTCAAAGATTGTGTAGCAAGGTGCTTCCACTATATTTCTTTAGGAATCTCAAACCTGAATTTCTAATCCCTTAGTTTAGTTTTGAACTAAACAGCATTGGTTAGTCTGAATCATGGAGCTTTCTGTATCCTTCTGTGTTAAATGTGATACAGAAAATGCAACTAAAGATCACATAAATTTCAGCTAAATAGATAAGGGTAATGTGGGTGCGGGTATTGAGGGTTCTGTTCACTGCTTTGTTACTTGTAGTTCCCATTGGGATTTAAGGAGATGCAAAGATGCCTGCGCTATAGCTGTTGCAGTGTAATTACAGAGCCAATATAAGGAACTTATTTGGTTTTCGTCCTGCAAGTGCAGTTGTTGTATACAAACATCTGAGAGCTGAAAGCTTTGGGAATGGTGTTGTGGTTTAAGCACACCCGATAACTCAGAACCACGCAGCTACCCTATCACTTCCCCCTCCTTCCTCCCCCCACTCCTGGAGGGATGGGGAGGAGAATCAAAAGAATGTAACTCCCACAGGTTGAGGTTAAGAACAGTCCGGTAACTAAGGTATAACACAAATCTCTACTGCTACCACCAATAATAATGATGATAATGGAAATAACAAGGGAAGAGAATACAACTGCTCACCACCCGCCAACCGATACCCAGCCTAACTGAGCAGTGATCTAACTCTTCTGGCTAACTGCCTCCAGTTTATATAACTGGGCATGATGTGCCGTGGTATGGAATACCCCTTTGGCTAGTTTGGGTCGGGTGCCCTGTCTCTCCTTCCTCCTGGCTTCCCCTTCTCCCTGGCAGAGCATGAGACTCAGACACTCCTTGGTCAGGCTAAACATTACTTAGCAGCAACTAAAACCATTGGTGTTATCAGCATTGTTCACAGTCTGAAAGTCAAAAACTGCACCAGCTACTAAGAAGGAGAAAAATGACTGCTTCTGCTTGAACCCAGGACAAATGGTTTGTAAAAAAGGTCCTGTATTTTTTTATGTTTAAAACAAACAAAAAGAAAAAAACATCCCACATTTACTGTCTGTAGGAAGTCAGGCTTTTTGAAAAAACATCAGTTATTTTTGTATTATTATGAATAAAGGTTGAATCTGATTCTTTACAGGGGAGAATTACTATTAAAAATGAACAAACCTCTGAAAGCTAAGGAAGCTTATCTCAGAGCTCTAGAACTAGACAGAACCAATGCAGACCTGTGGTACAACTTGGCGATTGTTTACATTGAACTGAAAGATCCAACAGAAGCCCTGAAGAATTTCAACAGAGCGCTAGAACTCAACCCTACACACAAACTGGCATTATTCAACTCAGCACTGCTAATGCAGGAATCTGGTATGTTAGTTGTCCCTCATATAAAAATTGTATATTTGCATTTGTAGGATCCATACTATTTCATTTTTTTTAATGAACTCTCTTAGTTTTAGAAAGCAGAAGTCTGTAGCCTCATCAAAGAAGAAATTGTTTATTGTAATAGCTTTGTAATTTACTGGTAGTGGAGGGAATTTGTGCAGTGTTCATATGTATGTTAGTTGATCAGCATCTTTACTACAGGTGCTATTTTACAATATAGTATATTATACATATAAAGGATAGTGTTGCATAAACATTCAAAACTGTGCCTTAAAATCTAAAAAAATAAAACATTTAATATGTATAAGAATTAAGGTTTGCATTTATATTGATTGATTTCATTCTTCACTGAGTAGAAAATATAGCTGATGTCTGTGGGCTTTAAATCTAGCCCTAGGAAATGCGAATGTTTTCATAGGCTCCTCTGTAATACTGCTAATTAGGATGAATCAAGTTGGATTTCATGAGCTGGGTTTGGGGTTTTTTCATATGCTTAGCTTCTAGCTGTATGGGTGAGTGTAAGCCTTTTGTGACTTCAGACTTCTGTGAATCATATTTGGCAAGTGACACTTAAGAGTCTTTTTCCTTTTGTTGGGCTAGCAGACTACCCCTAAAAAAGAGATAATACCGAGTTGATTGAAGCTAATGCAAATGGATTCTTCTCCTGTTCTTCTAACATTGCAAGTTAGGTAGCACAAGAAATGCCTTGTTTCTTGTCTGTAGAAGCATAAGGGGCTTCAAACAAGCAGAAACATTAGCTATCTAGTATTCAGATATTCATATTGGAAGGTATGGCACTGTTCCAGGAGGTGAAAGAGGGTGGTTAAAATCAGCTCCCTGCCCCCTCATCCTGCAGTAACTCTGTGCCTGGAATTCTTTAAATATGTTCACTGGAGTATTCAGAAAAATAATGCAGACTGCAAGCCAGTGTGGCTAATCCTGGTATTACCAGATAAGATTATTTTACTGTATCTTTTTCAAACTGATGCAAATTGAAATATGGGAGTTACAGATTTACGGTTTGTGGTTTTTTTGTGTTAGAAGATACTTTAGGCTAGCTACATCCAAGGTCACCCTATGTGTTCTTTGTCTTTAAACTCCCTTAATCTATCTTTAACAAAATGAGATCTTCCATTCCAAGTTTGCCTTTGCAAGAGCTGGTTTGTCAGAACTAACTTTTTCTCTGCGTTCTATTTGCTCAACCGTACGTGAAAATAACTTCTCTTAAACTTGTAGAGACACCTTTTATATCTGCTACACCAAACCTAAGTATAGTTCAACAGATAAAATAATGATGCTGACTTTGGCTACGAGTCAACTGTGAGTAGTTTCATTTTGTAAAGAAGGTAAATATAATTTACTTTTTCTGTTACACAGCAGTGATAAAAAGTAGCATTTTAAACCCTTTCCCTTTTACAGTTGTGTTAAAGATTATTACATTTTAATTTGCATAAGAATTAGCATTTTACATGCCTGTTCTAAAAGTTCTTCAAAGTAAATCTGGAATTAAATATGTTTTCTGTCACTTAGGTGAAGCTCAGCTTAGACCTGAAGCTAAACAAAGGCTGCTACATTACGTGAAGGAAGAACCACAGGATGCAAATGGCTACTTCAATTTGGGTATGCTGGCAATGGATGACAAAAAAGATATGGAAGCAGAGGCATGGATGAAGAAAGCCATAAGTTTACAGCCAAACTTCCGAAGTGCTTTGTTCAATTTGGCACTGCTTTATTCTCAGACAGCAAAAGAACTGATGGCTTTGCCCATCCTGGAAGACTTACTGAGATACTATCCTGATCATACCAAAGGTCTCATTTTGAAAGGAGATATCCTTATGAACCAAAAGAAGGATATTGTTGGAGCAAAAATGTGTTTTGAAAAAATTTTACAACTGGATCCCAACAATGTGCAAGGGAAACACAATCTTTGTGTGGTTTACTTCGAAGAGCGAGACTTAATAAAAGCAGAAAAATGTTTGGTTGAAACGCTAGCACTGGCACCTCATGAAGAGTATATTCAGCGTCACCTAAATATAGTTAGAAGTAAAATTGCATCACTCGGCACTACAGAACAGTCATCATTTCCACCAGGTGGGACTGCGGCTTCAGGAGGAAAAAAAAAATCATTTCAAAATTTGAAAGAAGTAAAAAACGAGCAGAAAACCACACAAACAACAATTGATAACAATAAAGGGCACTCGAAAAATGGGAAACTAACAGAGAAAAACAGTATAGACAAAGAGATTCCCAGAAGATCTACCCAAGAAATCAAAGACATTGAGAAAAAGAGAGTTGCTGCTTTGAAACGGCTGGAAGAAATTGAACGTATCTTAAATGGTGAATAGTCTTATATCACAACAAAATAAGGAGAGAATGCTATTTTTAATTATTGTTTAATATGTGATCCAACTGGAAAGTGTTCTCAGTGCTTTGAAAATAGAAATAATTTTGACTGCATATCATGTAGCAAGCAGCAAGAGGCATTACAGTGCTTTATGTGAGAAAATGCAACTTCTAAAGATAATGTGGGAGATGGATGGGAATTGAAGCATAAAGGGTTGAGAATAATCATAAATGCAGAATCCTATCAGTGAGAAAATAGCACTCAGAAAAATCATTGCTAGTCAGGGATATTCAGTAATGCTACTTTCAAAGTATTGGTGTAAGAACTGAATGCAGAATTAATGGGATAAGCCAGACACTGCTGCTTTCTCCTGTGTAATTTTCCTTGTATTATCATTACATACATTTCAGTTTATCCATCATCAGTTTAAATCTTCTAGATCTCTGCTGTACATGAAGGAGTTTTTCTTTTACATTATTTGATTCCATAACTTAACAAAAAGTCATCAAAATGCCACTGGTATATAGGAGGATGCAAAACCGCTAAAATTTTCAATTGTGTTCTAAATATGGAAGGATACAATAATCTTTTAATTCTTCTTTATTTACAATGCTAATGGTTTATACTGTTTTACCTGGTAGAAATCTTATGGTGCTCTTAAGATCTTTAGACTATGATTTTACTTTTAAAGGAAAAGTGTCTTTTCTTCGACTGTCAATCATCTGGTTGTTTTTTAAATACTATATAAAAAAGGGTGGTATTCTCACTTTTCTCCCAGTTCACTGAATGCTGATAAATGCACTTTTGGTACAGTAATAAGTATGCTATGCAGTAGTCCTTGCTGACTTTGTATCAGTGACTGTGGATTGACTCATTGGTGTAGTAAATTCTTCCTTGTTTGTAGCAAACTGGCTTTACTATTTCTGTCATCAGAACAGTATTTCTATTCTCATGACTTTTTACAACACTAATATAAGCAATGATTGCTGAAGGCAGTGTGATAATAATTAAGCTACTGAATTTAGCAATGTTTAACACAAGGAAATGTAGATAGTGCTTTTAAAATACTACGTTCTGTTGTTTTGATACTTTGTCACGGGTGTGTGGTTTTTATTAAATATTTATTTTGACTACTAAAATATTCCCATTTCACTTTTACACTAATGCATCGTTTTAATTTCTTACATGAAATGAAAATCTTTGTAATTTCAGTGTTGCTTTTATCCTTGTGCAATGCATATATTTTTGTTCAAATATACTACCCATTACCTAAACCCCATTTTTTCCTGAATATGAGAAAGAAAAGAGGTGTTAAGAGCTGGGTTAAGTAATAATTTAATTAATCATTAAATCTAACTCTTGCTCTTTTTATGTTTTGTCTTATTTCATGTTATGAAACTATTCCGTAGCAACACTGCTGTTTAAACTTACTCCTTTCCATAACTTCTTAACTTTCTGCCTGGGGCAGTAATTCAGCTGTTAAGATGTAATATTTATCTCTGTGGGAGGGATCTTAAATGGTTGAAGGCTTTGCACAGACCTTTATTATGTGTCATTTTTTAATGTTACTACAACAACTGCTTGAATGGTAATATCAAGGCAGGGGGGAAGTGGGTATTTAAAGTAACAATTTTAAAGCTGCAGACATGGACAGGAATATGCTGTACAGCTGTTCTTCATGTAAAAGTTTTAAGTGCTGCTTGTAGTGAATCGCTTCCAGGAACCTCTTGACCACAGCTTAAAAGTTGTTGTTTTGTCTTGTCTGTG
The DNA here is from genome assembly GCA_030323915.1 of Brotogeris chrysoptera. NCBI lineage: Eukaryota > Metazoa > Chordata > Aves > Psittaciformes > Psittacidae > Brotogeris > Brotogeris chrysoptera. Next base: position 6,333 of record JARCZZ010032406.1, read on the forward strand.
AATAGCATGGATACTTGTAGCTAAAATCGCTGGTATGTTGACCTTTATCGAAACTTTAACTTGCATATTAAGTCTTCACTCCATAACTTTGTTTTACAAAAGAAGTAGCCATTGTTCTGGATGATACAAAGGACCATTCATATGAAAATGGAAGGAACTAAGTAGTAAGAAAAGGTACTTTCTCATGGAGGAAGCCAGAATTCTCTCCATCAAGAGCTCCCAGGCTTCCATTCAGTCTGTAAATTGCAGTGGGGGAGGGCAGGTACATTTTCAGTTTCTGCAGTTGAGCCTCTGTCATGCTGTTCTCATCTTGACAATTTAAGTAGCTCTTCTTTAGCAACTAGCAAGAATTGTTAGATTTATTGACACTAAGAGGTGCCATCAGGTTTAACTAACTAAAATCATCAGACTAATGTAAACTGAAAGATACTGGAGGCAATTTGTTCAGTCTGTTACCAGGTACTATGCCCCCTTTGCCTCTTCTGAAGAAATTTTAGTTTAAACAAGTAGTATGAGTCATGTCAGTGTGATGAGTTGTATTTAGCCTGTTCAGATGTGTGAGCCATTTTATAATTAAATTCTTATGAGAAAAATGGTTCAGTAAATTTAAGTAGGATAACTTTTGAAAAATAATCAGAATAGCATTTACTTATAAGAAAACTATCAAAGAAAATAATTTTGGCTTTGTCTGCTTGCAGATAGAATTGAATAATCGACAGGTGTTTTACCCCTTTTAGTTCATCTTTTCTCCTCTCCTGCTATCCTCCTGTGCCAGAAAAGCATGTATGTCATCCTTCTTCAGAACTCACAATTTCACTGACATGCAAGAACTGGGAATTTCCAAGGGTGGAACAGGCTAAAATAATTTGTAGCCCTCCTGTCATATGATGCAGTTACTGTGGTTGCTGAAGAAACCTGAAGAGATGTATTCTATCATCTTTGCATACATACACAAATTGTTCAAACTTAAACGTACAGCTGCAGTAAGCCATGCAAGTGTTGGACACATTCGAGCATAAAATTTCAGTGCAGACTCATTAATTTGTCAGATTAATTTTTTTACTTTTGCAGGTGAGTATATACATAAAGAGAGGTAAATACATGTAAGCATAAGAATTAGTTATATATGCATGCATATGGTTAAGACAACTGGATGCTTATGGGTAGCACAATTGCAGAAGGACAATGTATGCAATTGTAGATGAATCTTACAGAAATTTTTTGTCCGTTTTGCACATGAAACATCATAGGACTTAATTTTCTAAGTATTGCAAGTATTCTTTATTTTCTAAGTATTTACTCTTTGCATCACAACCAGTTAAAACCATGATAGTTCAGATCTGATTTCCTTAGTCTTTTTTAGTGTGTTGATTTTTATTAGCTCAGTTAAGGAAATAGTCAGGTATTCTCATTTTCCTACAAATGGGCATGGACCAAGTGTCAGAGATTGGAGCCACAAAGGATTCAGTGATGCAGAAATTCTTTCCAGTGTGCAGTGCAGTTTGTACCTTGATTGGGCAATACTGGAAGAGATGCAGTAGGGACTTCATCCGGAGCCCAGGGGTGAACGTATAGGAAGATTGCTGTGGGTGGAGAGTTTCATATAAAGGAAACCAAGAAAACATGCAACATGTGCTGCCAGAACCTGTAACTGAAGGAAATTGGAAGCTTTTGATTTCTGTTCTGTTATGGAGGCTTTCTGAACTGCGCCTTCTTTTGATTCGGAGAAAACTCCAGGAACTCGCCAACAAAGTTTCAAGTTGACAAGCACGTATTCTTCATTGCTGCGCCGGGAGACACGGGGGATAGCTCCTCCAAGCGTGTCTCTCCGTATTGCCACACAGGCCGTCCTTTTACAGTCACTGGGCATACATACATATTCATGAGGTTACACCAGTTTGCCGTAGGTACACAAAAGGTAATGGTGGTCTTTGAGAGTTGTTTACAGTATTCATACCCGCTGGCAGTCTTTGGAGCTTAATTAACATTAGACTTAGCAATCATCCTGTCCTTTTATTGAGCAGATAGTTTCCGCTGCTCCTTCTCTGGACATCTGCTGGTCCCTGATACTTCCCAGTAGATGTTTACACCAACTTGATGGGTTCATTGACTTAGCAATCACACTGTCCCTCCACCCATCAGCCAGTTTAACTGTGCCCATCCCCAGGTCCTGTTTTTCTATTTTATTTTTCTTACACTTTTTGTACTTAGGTCCTATGGACCTAAAACCACCCTCAAGCACCCCCATTACAAAGCCATAACCTTACTTAGAACTGATTACATTTTGTGCTTTTGTTCGTCCTCCTTTCACTTTTGGAACATGACAATTCCAGTATATTTGCAAGGAAATATAGATGCTCAAATCTTAGATAAGTGGGTCTTGGCTTCAACCTGTGAAATAATACCCGTGTCCAGCTCCCCATTCCTCACTGTCTCTGGCATGAAGCAGTGAGGCTCAGAAGCTCCTGCTCTGAAGGGGACACAGTTTTGTTCTGTGCCCATGGAATGAGAAAGATGCATGTGCTCTTTGTATTCATGGAAGTACGGTTACTGAGTTCCCCCTAGTGGATTTGAATTTCTGACACCAGTATGTTTTATTGCATGGCTTTCATTCACCAGTGGTGGCTGAAGCGTAGGCCTGTGGGATAGTCAACCTTATGTTTCACATGGGACTTAAGAGCAAAGTGCTGACTTGCAAGAGATGCTGATTTTCTAATAGGGAAGTAAGTGCTCTCTCAAAGCAAAAGCTCCTGAAACATTTTGGCACTGTGCATGCCAGTGGTTCAGTGCAACATCTCAGCAGCTTTCCCTCCCTCTCAGCTGTTGGGCATTCCAAGGCTAAGGGGCACTGGGAGCAGACCTTCAAGTGTAGTTCAGTCACCTGCCACTTCTATGTCAGACTGGGCCTTTGCAAGATCCAGCTGCGCGTTGTTAGCTGTAAAGCTGCTTACATACCTTATGCCGAGGGTTAGAGCTTTGGGCTGAACATGCAGGCTTTTGTTCTCTCCTGAAGTTTCCTTTAGAGAGACTCAGTGAAGATTAAAACAATTCTGGGAAGTCAGTAGCCTGCCGCAGGCTCTTGGAAACTTTGCATTCCACAAAAGCTGAGGAAGAGTACCAGTTTGGGTGAGAGTATGTGACTGGGTTTTTCCTTGCCAAGGCTTGGTAATCCACCTCTGCCTGGCAAAATGTCTGGAACTGCAGCAGAACCTGCTACTCCTGGAAAGTCCTGCTTCAGCCGCTGCCATGTAGCCAAAATTATGCTTCGACTTCCAGCCTGGGAATCCTGTTTTGCTTAGACAGCTTAAAAATTGAAAGATACCTCTCCTTCCACCCGTCCTTCACCTCACTTCTTCTCCATACAAAACTAACACTCCTCGTATAGTGTTTCGACTGATCAAGAAGAATCTGTCCCCTAAACCCCCAAACCTCCAACATAGATTACAAAAAGGTAAGATATTCCTGTCTAGTATCAAAATAGCATAGCTTACTATGTTACGTATGTTACTATGCTACATTTATTTTGTTTTTTAAATAATCCTAGGTAGATATCACATTATTTTTATAGCACTCAGTGTCTGGTAGTGCAGCTAGTATTCTTTGAAAACTGGTTTCTGAAGTCTAGCATTTAATGCCTACCGACAAACCAGTGGTCCTGCATGCAGGATATATCTCTTTTTTGCAAATAGAAGAAATTCTATGTACACATCAACAAACAAAAAAAAAGCAGTGATGAAAAAAATGAAAGCAGAAAAAAAAAACAAACCAAAGCAAAAAAAAAAAAAGTCTCAGAACTTTCTGCATAATTATCCTGGGATGGGAACAATGTAATAGGCTATACTATTTTCTTGGGTTAGGAAACGTTTCTGGAAAAATACCTTTAACCTTCCCTGGCACAGTGTAATATGTTCAAAGATTGCTAGAAAAAGATGAGACTTTATAGGTACCGTATACTTTAGACTAAGGAGTACTCTTTAAAATAAAATACTGTTATCATGTTAATACTCCAGTTTGATGCCACATATTTACTAGCATGAGAAATACCAAAAAAGAATAAAAAGTCCCTGTTCAGCTGGTGTCTTCACTTGTGCTTGCAGAACTGTAAATGTCTGCTGTTAAATGCCCCCACAGAGGCACTCACTTTCTTTACAGTTTTAGAGGTTACATGCTTGCTTGGGGAGACTCTCAGCTTTTTTCAGATGTGGACAGAAAGAAAGAAACAAAATGCTTGGGTTTGTGGTGCTTTGTGTGCCGGACTACGCCTTGGCATTGAGGAAAAATGTATACATACTCACCAAAATTTTTGTTACTGGTAGGTCAGTGTAGCAGGAAAATTGGTGTATTTGTTACAATTTTGGATGGCGGTACAACTTACAATCTTTACGTGAGGTTTTAAACTCTGTATTTTTTTTTTACTCTGTAACTGTTAGGAATGTGAAATGTTGAAGGATTCCGAGTAGAATAGAAGTGAACATTAGAATAAAGCACGTCGTTCAGATTTCCTGCACCTATTCAGCATATATATTTGCTCCTTACGTGTAATTATCAGGGCATTGTCTTTTTAAACACATAGCAAGGTATTTTTAATTATATGTGTATTCATCCCTGCACAATGAGAGTAGGTGGAGGAGGAAAATACAACAATTGCAGGATGTCTTACCGAAAGTAGAAGTCATAAATCTTGATTTTAAAAATACCGTCTTGAACATGCACTCACCTTTATTTCATTTGCAGTTGTTAACCCAGTCCTACACTTCTGTTGTATGTGATTGTCTTCAGAGTGTGATACTGTAGATGGTGCATGTGGGGGAAGCCAAGTTGTAAGAAATGTTAAGTGTTATTGAAATGCAATAAGATGGAAGGCATGTAATAACTGCTGTGCTCTGAAGTTATGCAAAAAAAAAAAAAATAATGTATTTTTCAGTTTAAAAACCCAAAGGCAACAATTGATAAATGAAGTTTAAAAGGATTTTCTGAACAGCCTTTCTAGCCCCTTGACCAAGTTTTTAATACGTCTGGAATGCTGGGTTTTCTTCAGCTCTTTACTTAAGCATTTATTATGTTTCTAGTATGAATAGCTACCAACAAAGATATAGAGGCAATGAAAGCTATGCGAAAACCTAAAACTTGTGAAATTCAAATGCTTTGTAGAAACATAAAAGAAGGTGATTGGGAGTGTTTCTTCAGATGTTTATATGAGAGGGTTTGCTTGAAGTTAAAGTAAGAGCTACAATGGTGAGAATTACTTGGATGAGTCGTACCATATTTCTGCCCCTCACTTGGGTGAATCTAGTCAAGGTTTTAGTGCAAATATTTAGGTTTAAATTGACCTGTGCAGGAATATTCCTTTGGATGTTTTTAAAGATACTGAAAAGAACCGATTTGCTAGAATATTCATGAAAGGCAAAAATAAGAATAATTATATAATGTAGCAATAAGCATTATGGTAATATATAATGCCTACTATGTAGTAATATAATAATAAAGTATTACATAATAATGTAATGTATAATATATATATAATAAGCATACTTAAGTTTTGGGAGTAATTTCCTTCTAATTAATATACATGAAAATATATATATGAACAAAAATATATGCATTGCACAAGGATAAAAATAACACCAAACTTATGAAGAGTAAGAAATTAAAATTATGCAGAAGGATTTTCCAATTATTTGCACTGTTTTGTCTTGTGATAAAAATAACAAAAGAAACCTCTTTCCATTAACTTCGTTTAGTGTTTGATTATCTTAATGCGTGCAAGTCCTTTTTCCTCAAAGAACAGCTTTTATGTTTTTTTGAATACTATGTTCAGTTTTGGCCTCTCACTACAAGAGAGACATTGAGGTGCTGGAGTGGGTCCAGAGAAGGGCACCAAAGCTGGTGAAGCATCTGGAGCTCAAGTCCTGTGAGGAGATGCTGAGGGAACTGGGGTTGTTTAGTCTGGAGATAAGGAGGCTCAGGGGGGAATTTATTGGTCCCTACAACTCCTGAAAAGAGGTTGTAGTGAGGTGGAGGTCAGTCTCTTCTCCCAAATAAGAAGTGATAGGACAAGAGGCAACGGCCTCAAGCTGCACCAGGGGAGGTTTGGTTTGGATATTAGGAACAATTTCTTCACCGAGAGGGTGCTCAGGTATTGGAACAGGGTGCCCAGGGCAGCGGTGGAATCACTGTCCCTGGAAGTGTTCAGAAACTGTGTAGATGAGGCCCTCAGTGACACGGTTTAGTGGTGGTCTTGGCAGTGCTGGGGTAATGGTTGGACCTGGTGATCTTAGAGGTCTTTTCCAACCTATCTGATTCTATGATTATGATTCTATTTAATTATGAGTACAAAATTGGCAGATGATCCTTCAGCTTGCAAACATGCAGCATATTGTGAGTGCAGAAAAAAAAATCCCGTTTTAAACAGAAAGCAGCTGAAATTCAAGAAGACATTTAGGATTTTTGGTTTAAAAATTGATAACAAAATAACAAACACTGTTATCTCAGGCTGTCTAGTGTCTGGGCGTCCCAAGAGCCTCCCAGCTGATGACAAAAATACAGCAAACTTAAATTCATCAAACACCATCTCAACTTCAGAGTTTAAAAACCATTCCACATGGTTGTTTCTACTAGTATATTGTTCCTTCTTCAGCTCTAGATAAACCCAGGACAATGGCATAAAGGGATAGAAGGTAAGACTGAATTCCAGTAGCACAGTCTCTGTGTTTCATGATTACCTTTAGGTTCTCTCTCTGCTGTTCTCTTGTGTTCTTTTGTTTCTGTAGTGGTACTCTCTCACACTGCCAGTGTTCCAGGACAGAAGGTTGTAAAGAGGAAAAAGAATAAGGAAAGGAGCTGAAAGTTTTAAAGTCTTCATATATATATTATTAGCAACCATCTTCAATACTCTGCTTTTTGTTTTTGATTTAAATGTATTTATACGCATGTATATAAATCAGATATGTAAATCTTTGCTAAACAACTTTTACATAATTATTTCAACGTTGGCTGGGATGAGTGCTCATTTTGCTTTATTATTGAAATCTATTATTGCTGTTAGGAAAAGCAATGCAGAAAAATACCTCCAGGCAGTGGTGAGCAAGTTACTGCTTCAGGTTATTAACTAGTATGGAGCAGTGGCATAAATTACACAAATGATCAGTTAAGTGCAGAGACTTACATGAATCTGTAGAGTTGTGTGACACGCAGAGCAATGCACCATGTAACTGAATTTTGCTGTTGTTATCTTGTGATTTGGTTTATTTATTACTCAGAATCTAGCAGGATTTTGAGAAGGTTGAAAAGAAGGCTCGGGGGAATTTATTGGTCCCTACAACTCCTGAAAAGAGGTTGTAGTGAGGTGGAGGTCAGTCTCTTCTCCCAAATAAG
>JARCZZ010032406.1:17344-40645 GCA_030323915.1 Brotogeris chrysoptera
GGGGGGGAGTGTAGTGTAGGGGGGGGGGTAGGGTAGTTATTTTTAAGCTAGGCTAGGAATAGTTTAGAAAGTGAATACATTAGATCTTAATAAAGAACAAAATTTTGTGATCTGGGAGGCTCATTCTAATTATGTGCTTCCTTAAGGAAGCCCTCTGAGCTAAGAAATTATAGGAATTTCCATCCCATCTTCTATTCATTTTAGAGCACATGCTTAAATTGGAGGTACTCCTGTGAAGATAAAAATGCGTATTGCAAACTGATATATTTTGCATGTGAAATCTTCCTGTAAAGAACAATTATAGAACCATAGAATGCATAGGAAAGAATCTTGAGGTCATCTAGTTCCAACCACCGTGCCATGTAGTGCCTCACACTAAACCATGTTGCCCAAGGCTCTGTTCAACCTGGCCGTGAAACACTGCCAGGGATGGAGCATTCACAGCTTCCCTGGGCAGCACATTCCAGTGCCCCACCACCCTTACAGTAAAGAACTTCTTCCTTATATCTAACCTGAACTTCCCCTGTTTAACTTTGAACCCATTACCCCATGTCCTCTCACTACAGTCTCTAACGAAGAGTACATCCCCAGCATCCCTATAGGCCCCCTTCAGATACTGGAAGGCTGCTGTGAGGTCCCCACACAGCCTTCCCTTCTCCAGGCTGAACAACCCCAACTTCCTCAGCTTGTCTTCATAGAGGAGATGCTCCAGTCCCCTGATCATCCTCATGCCCCCGCTCTGGCCTTGTTCCAACAGTTCCATGTCCTTTTTATGTTGAGGACACCAGAACTGTACACAATACTCCAAGAATGCGAAGCATGCCTTAAAATGTAGCAGCTGTGCAGTCTGAGGCAGTCTCAAATCAAGAGGCTGGCTTTAGACACAAAACTTCTCCATACAAAGCAAACCTCAATGGCTCAATGTCCAGCTGGAGACCAGTAATAAGTGGTGTCCCTCAGGGATCAGTGCTGGGACCGGTCTTGTTCAACATCTTTGTCAGTGACACAGACAGTGGGATGGAGTGCTCCCTCAGCAAGTTTGCTGATGACACCAAGCTGTGTGGTTCAGTTGATACGCTGAAGGGAAGGAATGCCATCCAGAGGGTCCTTGACATGCTTGTGAGGTGGGCTGATGCCAACCTTATGATGTTTAACCATGCCAAGTGCAAGGTGCTACACCTGTGTGGGAGCAATCCCAGGCACAGCTACAGGCTGGGCAGAGAAGAGATTCAGGGCAGAAAAGAGATACAGAGCAGCCCTGTGGAGAAGGACTTAGGGGTGTTGATCATTGAGAAACATAACATGAGCCAGCAGTGTGTGCTCGCAGCCCAGAAAGCCAACGGTATCCTGGGCTGCATCAAGAGGAGCGTGACCAGCAGGTCGAGGGAGGTGATCCTGCCCCTCTACTCTGCTCTTGTGAGACCTCACTTGGAGTATTGTGTGCAGTTCTGGTGTCTTCAACATAAAAAGGACATGGAGCTGTTAGAAGGATGAAGGTCCTTGGTAAAACCCTTTTTACAGGGTTACCTACATCTTATGCTGAAGCTTTCCTTGTGTGCACATGACTGACTTCTAGAGCATGCCAAATGCTTCTGTTTGTCAAGATCTCACAGGGCTTAGCTTCTATCACTGCAATGCACACAGTGCAAAGTTATTAAGGCACTGAAGTGCTCAGTTCTCAGCCTTCAGGAAATGGGCATACTTGAGCTTGTGTTCCTATGGAAAATTATTCCCTTTCACATTCTTAAAATGCATTGGAAAGATACATAACTACTAATCTGTTATTACAGGTTTGCTTTGCTGAAGTTATGGGTCTAAAGCTAGCCTCTTGATTTGAGGCTGCCCTCAGACTGCACAGGGGCTTCATTTTAAGGCATGCTTCTCACACTCTCCTCCTCAGAATATTCTGTTGAGAGCAATAGGGATTTAGTTTAGATCTTCATTAGGACCCACGCTGTTAGAAGTTGGGGAAATTCCCCTGACACTGGTCCCATTTACATTACATCTGAGAACTTGCATTGTATTTCATGCTGCTTTATCGCAATTTTATTGAAAATGACAGTTTTGTTGCTTTTATTTAATTTTTTCCTGTATTCACAGAGAAAAGCTCGTTCATGTGGATTTTTTTTTTTTTTCTGGCTGGACTGATTTGTTTTGTAAAGAAAAAAATATACTTTTAAGCAATCTAACAGCTCACTACAAGACTTTGCCTTTTAAGTATCAGAATTCTGATCTACAACTAAGTGCTTACTTATTTTGTTTTGAACTCAGACCTCAGATATGTCTCATGAGGGAAGAATCTTGATTAGTTATATCCCAAATGTAGGATGGATCACTCATTCAAGCATTCATTACACGTGCTAGCAACTGACTGGCAGTGTTGGGATGGATTGGTGCCCTTCTCCCCCAACAAATCTAGTTTAAAGCTGCCTTGACCAGCCTGGCAAGTCTCCTAGCAAAGCAACTCTTTCCCTTGTCAGACGTCCCATCAGCCTCTGGTAGACCTGGCCTCCCATATCAAGTCACATGGCCTAAGTAAACAAGCCCCTGAGTATGGCACCACCTCTTTAACCTTTGTTAGCCTTTATTAACCTGCCAAATCTGCCTGGCCTTTTCAAGGTCTTCCTCTTTGACCTGGAGGATCAATGAAAAAAAGTTATATGTATATGAAAGTTTTCTTGCTGTTTTTCCACATTGTTGTTCATACATTTCAATGAGTTTCTTAAGAGAATTGTGTGTGTGTGTGTTATGTTTTCATACACTGTTAAATTACCTTTTTCTCTGTTTTCTGCATTCTTTTAAGGCAAAAAGCACATTGGACCAGATCCTGCAGAAGAAAGTTCTCGAAATCTTCAGAAGGATTTCTAGTGACCACATGGATGTGCTAGTATATGACTGAAGTTGGAAATTATGTCTTAATGTGTGCTAGAAAGTTATAGACTTTTTTGCAATGTACTAATTACACCCCAATAATTGTGCCCATATTTTCATTACAGAGTAAATGAAAGTAATATAACACGTGCTTACAGTGACAGCTTCCAATCAAATCTTGCCTTGCAGACTCATAACCTGCCTTTTTCTCACAATGAGAGAATGAGCCATGTAACCTGTCCTAAGTTTTGTAACTGTATTTCTTAACCTACCATGTTACTCAAATTAGTAACAAAATAGACTACAAAAAATATTATCATAGGATCTGAGTAGAGTAACTGCTGCACAAGAGACTTTAAGTGGATTTTTTACAGCTAATGTAGATTTTTCACTGTATTCCCTATGCAAACAGCATTTCCAAAAATGATTTCTTAAGATATAATTACAGATATTCTCATATCTGATGTTTTTCTATGTAAACAGATTGAAAACATTCAAAATGGAAATTGTTTTTCTGCTCATACTTTGGTTGCTTTTGAGTAATTACAGGTGGAAAAAATACTATGCAAATAGAACCACTACTTTAATATTTTCAGGTAACTTGTGTAAGTATAGAACACAAAGATAAGTGAAATCAGATGAGGAAGCAAATTGTGTGGGATATGGAGCAGAAGGACTTGAAAGGTGATGAGGTCCTGGGGTTAAATCTCTTTCATAACTCTCACATGTATATGAACTGTTCTGCTGTTAAATCATACTGTTTGTTTGGAATTTTTAATCTGTAATGTGTTATGCGCATGAAGACACATTATTCCCAGAGAAGCTCAAATGGGTTTATAACAATCTAAGTATGCAGATATTTATAAATTAGAGGCAGCAATGAATTAATATAATTTCAAAATAAAAATCCTAATCGAAGTTTAAATTTGCTATGAGATTTAAAAATAATTTTATTTTTAGTATATATGGAAGATAAGGTGATGGAGGGAATATAATTTTGACAAACCTAATCATAAATTCTGTAGACATAAGCTTCATCAAGTGGGATCTTTGAATACAGCAACATATAAAAAGAAGAATACCTGTAAAAACTTTAATACTATTTTACGTAGTTTTCTGTGTTTGTAGAAACACATCTCAGAAATAAATAGGCTGAGAATCTGAGGAATAATTTCCAAAGAGATCTGAAATATGACTTCTGAGAATGTGTTGATTCATAATTTGTTACAGTTAGCCTGTTAATAATTAATTCTGCATATTTCAAAACTGCAAAAAATTAAGCTCTTCAAGAGTATCTTTATAATCCCTGTGTTTATTTAGCCTCACTGTGGATTCAACTTTTATTCTGCATTTGTAGAGGTCAGCACTTCTGATTGTATAACAGAATAGCTTTTCTAATGGGTTTTTAGAACAAACACACTACACTTTTTTTGGATGATCAGAAGCAAACACTGAAGATTTAGCCCTTGGTCTTCTTTCTTATTGCAGTTTTACATGAACAAAATAAATTCTTAACTAAAAAAAATTCTTAACTTTTAAGATCAAATACATTAAAAAATCAGTATGAAATATTTCACTTCATTAAAATATCTGGTGGAATCTTTTCCAGTCAACTTCTTGGTATGACGGTTGGTGAACTAAATGAAGCTCAGATTATCTTTTTATGCTGAGAAAAGCTGAGTTCCATGTACATATTGTATATGTAACTTGCATTACAGATTTTGATACTTATACAAAAAAATGAAGTTATTATGACTTTTGCCTTTAGTGAATCTTAGGAGATAGAATTTTTCTACTCACAGTGAACTTAAGGAGCAATTACTGGAATTCCATAGAAATCTCTGCTTTTTCTATATTGGCATTGGTAACCATTGGTGACATTAGCTTCTGCAACTTCTAAGCCTTCAAACATTTTGGCTACATCAATGTTTTATTTCTAATTTTATTTCCCCCTACTCCATAATTCTTTTGTATGAAGTTCAGAAAAGGATATATATTCCTGTCTACTTAGAGACAAGAGCTCTGTTATACTCATGGTCTTTTACTGCCTGACAGTATTACTTTAAACAATCTGACAAACAGTAATTATGTCATTTATCCTTCCCTTTTCAGGACATGCAACACAGTCAAGAAGCTTGCTCTGGAAGCACTGGTCTGAATTTTTAATATCAACAAGACGGTATGTTTAAAAAAAAAACCTGAAAAGCAAATGTATAAGTAAGTCTTGTCTTACCTTCTAGAGGAATTTACCCCAGCATTTCAGGTCATCTGACAAATATATTCCCTTAATTAAATAGACTGAGAACCTATCTTCCCCTATGACAACTGCCTTGTGACACAGGAGCAGAGTTATTTGTCCTTTTTAAGTGTTCTGTTCCTGTAGGCTGTAGAAAAAGAATGATGAACCCCTGCATATTGCTGATGTTTTGTTTTGGGTTATTTTAATGGGAATCTGGTATGGAAGGATGGTGTTTTATCTGATTTGTGTTGAACCTGTAAAGTGATGTGCTGGTAAGGTATCTCTAATCAATGGAATTTTCTAGTCTAATTGTATCAGACAAGTGTCATTTGATGAGTGATCAAAGCCTGCAGTCCACCTGAATGAGGCAGAATTTTGTGGCTAAATGTTACTGCCAGTGACTCTATTTGAGATTTAGTGGCAGCAGTTAGAAAGTTGTCTGTCTAAACTTATCTTTAAGATAGGGCTTTTTCCTCAAGCTTTTGTAAAAACAAAGGACACACACCTACATGTGCATCTGCCATGCTTGTAACCTGTCCAGTCATTCATGAGATATTGGACAGTTGGACAGGTTCAGGCACATGAGTCTTTTCATGCATCCAATAAAGTGCTCTTGTCTAAACTTGAGTATGCATTTTCCTGTCTTTAGGGACCTCTCTGATTTGTGAGAACGGGATGGAACTTTTAACTAAAGTATATTAAAATGGAAATGGGAACCTTTCAAAATTATTTCCTTTGTTATATACGTTGCTTCTTTACTGCTGAGTCCAGCCTTAGACCAGCATTTTTAATTTCTTCACTGGCTGTATCAAGTCAGCACATTTTCTTTCTTGGTGGTAATGATGTATGTGTATGTCTCAGAGAACAGAAGCTATGCATGTACTTTAAAGGCAGATTGTAAAATACTCTGCTTAGAACCCAAGGCACTGATGTTCTTACTGGATGAGTGCTGTCGTGCAAGTAGTAGATGATGCACATAGGAAAATAAATGAATAAAAATAAATCATCTCAATTGTAACAAATACTCCCATTGTACAAGACAAAGTTGTATATAGATTGTTTAAAAATTACTCTCATGCTTCAGAAAATTTATGTTTAAAATGAAAGTTAAATATTACAAGGGACATGAGAACATTATTTATGATATTCCTAAGAGTCATGTTTGGAAGGATTTGACAGCAAAATGGTAATAAACATTCTTAAGTAAAGCATCATAGGAAAAGACAATTTCTAGAGCTTTATTGTGTTTTGTTCAAATGAACTGTTGATAGTTCAGTTAATCTGGGGGGATGTCAAACCAGGAGTCTCACTGGGATTGGGAGAATCTGCCAAGATTTTTAGTGGATAAGCAGCAGGTTCTGAGAAGTTGCGTTGCTGGAGGCATTGTGGCCACCAATCTTGTAATGACCTGGTAATTGACCTTGTGAATAACCTTGTAAATGACCTGTAAATGTGATCATTTTAGGAGATTTGCTAGTTCTCTTAGCAGTGAAGTAGTCAAGAACATGCAGTGAAGAGAGCCAGGGCCCAAATCTTCAAATTTACGGGAAAGTACTTTCAGAAAGTAAACAAATTCTGTCAAAGCAGAATCCTGACTTTCAGGGGATTTATATGTTTATTAGAAATACCATGTATGAATATCTTTTTCCTTGGCTGAAAGATAGTAGTTAGTCATAATCCAAATTCTTAAGGTGCTTTGATTGAAGCATAGGTTCAAGGCAGACATGCTAGGTTCTCGGTGCTATTTAGTAAAACATGACTGCTGAAAAATCACTGAACTGAACAAAAAGTAGCTAAACCATTAACATTAAGGATGATTTATTAACTCCCACTAAAAAAAAAACAAACAAAAACCCACAAAAAAAACCCAAATGATATTTTCTACAGCTGTGGATTTTGTATTAGAAAAGTGAAGTCAAGAATACAGTAAAGGTTATTCCCATTACAGTCTTGAAAACTGAAAAATGTTGGAGACTATTATCTGTGTATAACTATGGTCCCAAAAGACCTTCCATCTTGGATGAGACTATGGAAAAAGAAGAATAACAAATCTCTGTTTTTGCTTTCTGATTTCTAATTTACTGTACTACACAATCTTAGCTCATGTACTTTCAGCTTTGAGATCACTTTTCATTAGCAAGCTAAAAGCAGTTGGAAAATAACTGAAAGGAACAAAGAAGCAGCAATACAGTACCAAAAGTGAACCTTTAGTTTAATGGAGCCTCTGGAACATGCTAACTGTACTTAATCTTACTTTTAGTGATACAGAATTCAAGGAAGTGCTATTAAGGGTATATCACTTTAAATTTTCTATTAATAATTTTTTTAATGAGGCTGAAGATAGCTTTTAATGCTACAAGCTTTTTAATTGCTGCACTTAGGCAAAACCTGATATAAGTTATGGAGAAATAAACTTTAGCCTTTTCTTATTTGCAGCAGATCAAATTAATTCTTTTTTTGACATCCCAAACCTTAATCTTTGTTGGAAGATCTCTGTAAAGTGGATATTCATAACATGGCATAAAAGTATTAAGTAAGATGTTAGTGGTTTGATTTTTTAGTGTTCACATTTATTTGCATTTATTTAGACTTATTCCTTTTATTTTTTTTTTTTTTTACAATAATATAGGACCTATTATTAACAGACGTGTAGCTTATTTGCCTTTGTGTTGCATGCTTCAGTGCTGTGTAGGTGAGGAGAGAATGTTCTCTGCCCTGCTCCTGGTAGTCCCAACTCCCGAACTGTTTTCAGGAAATATTTTTAGCAGACCAGCTGTCAATGCTTTTTTTTTAATTTTTTTTTTTTTTTTTTTTTTTTTTGACACAGCCTGCTTTTTTTTTTTTCCCCCTCTCTTTTCTTTAAGCTATGGATTTTTACTAATTTAGGGAAAAAAATTACCTGGTCCTTACCATCTAAATGCTTCTTTCTATGCCACAGTCTGATAACTGATAGCAAACCCTGAGAGCAGGATGTAGCCATATATAGTGCATATAGATGGCTTTTGTAGGAGAAAACATGGCTCATACTGCACTTTTACAGGAAACACTCATTGCATGGCAGTATTTGTTTTGTTTCAGCTCCCAACAGATGCAAAATTCCAAGTTTTGCAGATGAGACTAATTTCTTTATTGACAAATACTTACCTTCTGAGTCACTGTGGACCATATATATCTACCCTCTCTGAGTAGAAATTCAGAAATTATGGAACATTAGTTTCATTCTTCAAAAGGTTTTGCTGTATGAATTTGAAAAATGTCAATTTCTTTGCTATTCTCATCCTATCTCAGCTTTTGGATAGAGCAACCTTTAATTTTAGCTAACTATAATTTCAGGACAGTTTTGTAAGAGGATCCAAATCTTGAGCAAATGCACAACTTTGTTTTCAGACCTTGCTTTTTCTACAGATTCTGCATGTGTTATACTTCATTTAATTCTGCTCTGTCTTAAATGTTCTCGTCTGATTAGTCTTCCAAAAGTACTTTTCAAATATTTTGAACTCTTATTTATTTTAATGGGTTTGGTTGTTGGGCACTGAAGAAATGAAGTATATCAAGCATCATAAGTCATCCAGCTGGATTTCCATGCTGCTTGTAAGTAAGGTGAACTTCGAGCACAGGCCATTAAACCAAGCAATATACTTGATATTGATGTTAAACAGAATCAGAACATGGCATTTACATTTATTATAAAGCATTTCCTAATTTTCTGCTAACAGAATCTGTGTACTGATTAAAATACTGATCAGAAGGTTTAACTGAAAAGCTGCTCTGAAATTAATACCTGTAATGGTAACTATGCATTTCAGTATTTCATCTTTTTAGCTTTTGTGGTACATATATACATCAGCTTTCTTACTGATCTAAAAAGTGCAGACAGAGTTTAAGCAACTTTCTCAATGCCATCCATTGTACACCTAGTCTTGCTAGTATTCTAAAGTGCCTGATTTTTCTGGGCATCTTTCCTGCAGTGCTGTTAACCATGGCACATTTCCTATATAAGGTAACTATTTTTCTTTGGGGAAAAAAAGGTATTCTTTGTAAAATATTCCCAGCAAGAGGCCAGCAGATGTAATTTTCTGATATCAGAAGATTACATTTCAAAACAAAAAAATGTTGAAACAGGTTGATGAATTTCAGTGTTCCACATTCATCTAATGTGAAGCATACAAACACAAATCCTCGATCAAGTGCCGAACTATGTTAAATATTGCTCAGATGTTAGTTTAAGACACTAGCTTTGAGGTTATGTTTCAAGGACTGTGTCTATCCACCAGGTATAAAAAAGAGCAAATCTCTAATTTTCCCCAGGCTCAGCTGGGTACAGATGCAGGCACTTTTAGAAACTTGCTTTGCTCTGCTTTGGCCAACCTGTAAACATCCTCTTTCAAGCTATTTTCTAACCTGTCATGGCCTTTCCCTTTTCACCAACAAACTTAAATTTTAACCCTGCAAGATTTAAAACATTAGGACCTGAAAATACAGAACAGAAGTGATAGGGAAAAATTATCTACCTTTTCTGCCAGCATTGTTCTACTTGTCCTGCAAGAAAGTTTTATGGTGACTCATGGTAAGTTGCTTGGTTGGTACATTCACTTATCGCAAAGTCAACTGGTGTTGGCTTCCAAGGAAAGCTTCAGCATTTCATATTAAAGCAATCATTGCAGCAGGGATTAGAAATCACATTTGATTCATACTTCTTAATGCAGTGCATTAATGCCAAATTGTGTTAACACTGTTAAGATAAATTAGTTTCTAAGAAATTTCAAGGGAAAATGGTATTAAACTTACAACCTGATTTCTCAAAATTTTATATTCCAAAAGGCTCTAGAATTGATCTGATTCTTACATGGGTCACTGGGGAGTGTTTATTTTAGTGAATGATGAATTAGGCCTGCAATAAATGCAAAAATAGCAGCCTGCAAATAGTTCTAACAAGAGTTACTTCTTGAAGGCCACAATTTAAGAAGGCATGTGGGAGCTTTCATTAACCAAGCATGTAAACAGTTATATTAACTTCAGGAATTCTACAGATATGCTCAATACAGGGCATATACTGAGCTCAGGACATCCAAGAAATATGATACAAAATTGCAGACAGGCTGAAAAACTAAAATTTCAAGTTCTTGTTTCTAAGATTCCATTTTGCTGTCTATGTTTTTATTGAAATTCTAAAGTGAAACTGAAATTCCAAAACCTTTACTGGAAATATAGAATGAGGCTTCAGGTGACATTAACTTCAAGTTGATCTTTTGAATTCAATTGGTTTGGCATTGTTTGTCAAGAGCTTTTTGATTGTTTCAATGTCCAGAACTCTGCAAGCATAATCTATAGTTTGCCAACAAAAAGAATGTCAGTTTCAATTACATCACTGCATCAGTGCTGTATTTTATTTTTTCTGAACACAGTTGATCATCTCTACAAATTTAATGATTAAAGTCCCTGAAAACCAGTTGTCCATATATCTACTCACATATTTGATTGTGTCTTGTTGCATGTCTTAGGTATATCTGTTTTACAGTAAGTATGTTAAATTAAAAAAAAAAAAAAAAAAAACCAGAAAAAAAAAAAAGAAAATATTTGGCTGGAACTCTATTCTGTTTGACTTCCCAAATGAAGAGGGATTTTTCAGGAATTCTTAAATAGCCATGTTTGAAATCATTAAGGATATGTGAATTACACAGAGTCATAGAAAGTGTTCTCTGAGGACTCCTGAGACAGTAACTAGTTTAGTCCTTTTTTCCTAAGGCAGACAGAACTAATAACATATAACCTGTTGACAGCAGTTTTTCCAATCCTCACTTAAAAGTGCACAGTAGTTGGGTTATACAGCCTCCCTTGGTTAGATATTGTGATGCTTAATTGACTTTATAGACAGATCAATCATAAGGAAAGCTGCCTGTCACTCTTGCAGCAGCTTAACTGACTACTCAACTTCAGGGTAGTTTGGAGTGGACAAAGAGAGCAGTTCAGTCTCCTCCACTTCCTTGGTGTCTGAAGGAAAGGAGGAAGATGCCTCCAGATGGGAAGCAATGGCTGTTAGGTGCACATCTGCAGGAGGATGGAGGTGAGGACCTGAGCCCAGAGTTCTCTGGCTGTACCACACAGCTGAGGCCTGAGTCCTGAGCCCCGTGTTGTTTGAAACAGCAGCCAGTGCTGTCTGTGCAGGTGAGTCCTGCCTCCTCTGGGGATATAGCCACAACTACAGTGCAAGACAGCTAGGCCAGTGGCTGGCACTGTGGCTGCATAATGTTGCTTCAAATTAATTTTGTTTACTAAGAAAATGGGGGGACTTCAGTGCTTCCTTATGTTGTGTCTAAATTCTCACAGGAGACTTTTGTGCTTGCATAAAACCTTCTACAGCAGATTGACAACAGACCTGAGACTGTTGTGCATTATATGTTAATTATGCTGTACATGATTTTTTCCTTTCATTTTTAGAGAATGAAATATAAATTTTGTTTTTCCAAGTTTTGAAATAAAAATGTGTTTTAAATTTTTGGTCTTAAACACTGTACTAAATAGAGCCACAAAGATTCTTATTTTGGGGCGCTGGAATTTAATTTTCCCTTTCATTTTCTGTGTGTTTTACCTTCTTAACTGCTGGCCCTTCTGTAAAGGTTGATGACTTGGTGTGCTGGGAAAAGAAGAAATAGGAGACATCTCATCAGAATTGTACCTGAAGATCTTGTTTAAACAAAATCTATGCTGTAAATTAATAATACTTTTAAAAAGCTGAGTATATATGTTTTTCTGAACAGTGTTTTAATCTAATTTAAAACACTAGAACTGCTTAGAACGTGGACTTCATTCTCTTGGCCATTTAAAAGATATATGATGTTTATCAGGAACTACACTCTGACATAATCGTTTTTACTTAACGAAATGACACAAAAGGAATCATAGATACCAGCGCAGGTGAGAGGAAGGGAAAAGACTTTAAATCATTCTTTCACATTCAAATGCTGGCTTGCTGAGTATTATGAGAATAGAATAAAAGAAAGTGGGATGAAAATGCGAAGGAAGAGATATTAAGGAAATTCTTTTTAGAATCTTCACTAATCATTACCAAAACATATCACTTAAAAATCAATAAAAAAAAAACCAAGACCACTTTACTTATTATTGGTTCATTTTGTAAGGAAGTATAGTAACTATTATTCTTGATATTGCTAAATTTTTATCTCTTGTATTTAGTGGTCTTTACGAAGTTTTTTTGAAAAACATGACATTTCCTTTATAATCATAAATGTTTCAAAATGCAGAAAAATCACAGTTCATTTGTTTGTTTTCCAGAAGAGTATTATTTTTTTTTTAAATGAAGTACTTAAGGATTATTGAAGACCAAAGGCAATATGACCATAGGAAAAAAAAAAAAATTCATAAGCTTAGAGTGGTTTCTTTGTTTTTTTTCATTTAGGTGTTACTGTGAGAGACTATACAGAGAAACAGATGGACGAAGTCACTTAGCCAAGGCTGAGTCAAAGGTAGACTGCAAAGCCCTGTGCTAATTTCTTTATCTTTTCTCCTTCAAAAATATTAAATTTTCTAATGACCATTACCTAAGCAGAGTCTTTTGTTACAAAACCTTAATTAGATTGAGTTAATATTAAATATTAATCAGTTTAATATTTTCAGTTAACCTGTAGTTAGTTGTTATACTGGTTTATAATTTGGCTATTGGGTCTGGCTGTAAATGAAACTAAGGCTCTGCTTTGCTCACCAAAAGTAAAATACTCAACAGCACAGACTTTTTCTTTTTAGTATAATAATATTAGTAATAACTAGTTGTACTATTATTTCAAATGTAATTGTGATTTTCTTTCAGAAAAAGCTTTGTCTAGAAGTCATTTTAGTATTGTCCCATTTCTGTCAATATGAGAGAACTGGTATTTTTAGGGAATGGAGAATAGGTAATTGCAGAAATTGAAGAATGCCTAATGGTTTCCCCTTTAAAGAACAAATTTCTTCATAAGAGACAACTGAAATGAAAGTATACTTTTCATGTGAAAATTAATCCAACTAATTTAGAAGGTATGACTTATATTTTGCAAATACATACAGATGTGCTAAAGTGTTATACACAAGCAGTTACACAGACAAGCATGTGTATGTGAATATGTTTGTTAGATGTAATAGCATGGCAACAGTCAAATCAAGAATGCCTAAATGAAATACAGGTTTCATTATTTGCAGAAGTTAATTAAAATCTTGGCAAGATTTTTCTTTGATGTTCTATAAACATTCTTTGATGTTCTAATTGTTTTTAAAAATTGATACTTTTGATAAACTTCCTAGAATTGTGTCTGGCATCTTTAAAGATGCAGTTAGTTTACTCAGTACCTTGTCCCCTGTTCTAAAAGTCAACATTGCCTTTGTTGTTTAAACACAAAACATGTCTCTATTGTCACTTCAAATTTAAATTTTTGCTGTTCTGAAAATGAAAACATTTTGAATTCTAGGACGAGTAGGACTTTCATGTGTGACTCCATCAAAGAATCATCTTTACCTTATATTTTATCCATCTATATGCACCTTTGTTCATATATCATTATTAGGTTGCAAAGGGATGCATTTAATATTTAGCAGATATCAGAAATAAACTTATTTCTGCAATATTATGTCAGCCCCCTTGTGTGCTTCTTAGTTTTTAATTATAATTTTAACCTTTAATTCAAAGATGTGCTTACAATTATCTCTACAAATATTTCTTAACACTTTCCATAACCATTCTCTCAGACATGAAAAGATGGAACAGAAACAGAAGATGTAATAGAGGGTGTAATTGCTGAGTTAGAATTTGTCTGGGATGTTCAAGTAACTCACATATTTATTTCATGCTTTAAGCATATGCTTGAACTATTCCTCTAGAACATTATTCCATTTCTACAGAGCTTGAGGCTAAATAAACACCAATTCAAGAAAGAAAACCTTAGCATATATATAATTCTCTTGAGTAAAAGTTTTCTCCTTGTGAAGCTAGGATTTATATAGAAATATGTATGTGCATATTCATGTGTGTGTGTGTGCGTGCATGTGGGTTTGTGAACTGCAAAAAGGTAAAAACTCTTTTAAGAAGGAAGTACTTTCTATGAATGGTGGCACACTGAGACTTAAACACTGACACTGATATTGTTGGAAGTTGTAAGATAGCCAACAGGTCATGGTGAGCCAATTGAAAGAAATTGACTGTCATATGTCTTGAAACAGTGACTAAGTTCACAAAGTTTCATTTAACTCTGGCAGAAGAGACTAATGTGTTCAACTATGATTCTATGATTTGGCAAACACGAGAGTACTGACAAAGACATATGAAAGACAAAGTAGTGACTTGGATCTGATCAAGTAAAGATATTTTCAAGGTAGAGCCTTCTATTTCTGAATTAACAGAGCACACATTAGCTGAAGTCTGAAGTGACTGTCTAGACAGGTAAGTGTTGGATTTTGCCCAAATGTATTTTGGTTTATATGGCAGCATGGGGGAGACAAGTAGGACTTCAGGGTTGGCATCTGTGAGAAGATGCTGGAAGCTGCCCCCATATTGGACAAAGCCAGCTCTAGTCAGCTTCAAGATGGTCCTGTCACTGGCCAAAGCTGAGCCAGTGAGTGATGCTGGTAACACCTCTGTGATAACATATTTATGAATGGGTAAAAATAATGCTGCACGACAGGAATGAGAGAGAGGAGTAAGAATATGTGAGTGACAGCCCTGCAGATACAAAGGTCAGTGAAGAAGGAGGGGAGGAGGTGCTCCAGGTGCCAGAGCAAAGATTCCCCTGCAGGCCATGGTGATGACAATGGTAAGGCAGGTTTCTGCCTCTGCAGCCTATGGAGGTCCATGATGGAGCAGATAACCCACCGTGTCTATATAAATACAATCCCTCTCAGAGAGGCTTATTTTCTCTTGGTTTTGTTATTTTTGACACCTGGCACTGTAAAGAGGTTTAGAGAGGAGTGGAAGATTTGGAGTTTATCCCTAAAATAACTAAATAAGTAATATATTAAAAAAAAATTATATTTTCATACCATGGAGATCATAGTGAATGAAGGAATACAGGAGACACAGCAGCTTGATATGTCAATATACTCAAAACTTTAAACAACAGAAGCTGGAAGATGCACATTCCTCCTAAAGGACCATGTTAAATATGTACACTGGTGAATAGCAAATTTAAAGTGATATATTGTAATGCAAAGGAAAAGAGTTGCTGTTACTGGACTGGCCATGCACCAAGATTTCTGCTATTGTCAAGAGGATATCCTCATCAGAGATCCATCTGTTCAGAGATCCAGAACAATTAAGTAGTTTAAGTATGTCTCCCTGAGAACAGAGAAACCCTTAATAAAGAACAAAAGGGAGCTGGAAGAAATTAACACAGGTCATGTACACTTAGATCACAGAGCAGCTGAGGTTACCACCAAGGTGTCTGCCCTAACTGGCAAGGAAAATGTCCATGGGAATGACAGATTATACTTGGAAATCTTTATTCAGTTTTATTCAGTCCCTGGACATGACGTGGTGTGGTATGGAATAGCTCCTTGGTCAGTTTGGGTCAGGTGTCCTGTCTCCGCTTCCTCCCGGCCTCCCCCCCCCCCCCGGCAGAGCATGAGACTCAGAAAATCCTTGGTCAGACCAAAACACCACCAAGCAGCCACTGAAAACCACTGGTGTTATCAGCGCTGCTCCAGCTACCAAGGAGAAAAATGACTACTGCTGCTGAACCCAGGACAGTTGCTTAACCCAGTGTCTTTTGCATGCTGTAGAGCAGTGTTTCCCCATGGACATCCAATGCAGATAAAGACTGAGAAAATGAAAACTTACAAAAGTTCAAATTCTCAGTCAGACTGAAGAAGAAAACTCAGTTTTCCGCAGGTACTTCCAGGGAGGGATACAGTTCTTCTCTGAAGAAGTAAGATCAAATGTAGAGATTTAAATATTTAGAGCACTAATGAAAATTGAAAGTATAATTCATCCTAAGATATTTATTGTTGTACTTCGAAACCTGCACTGGAAATGGCTGTATCTATGTTAGACAACCTGGCTTTTTAGAAAATAGAAAAGAACAGGCTTTCCTTATTTCTTTCTTTTTAGGGTTTGGTCATATTATTTCTGCTCTGTTTCAGTACCTCCAAATGCATAAAGATGTATATAATCAGTTTGAACAAAGAGCTCAATATATGAAAGTTTAATGTCTTTAACTAAGACTGGATGAAACTGATTCTAAATCACTTGCTGCAGCTGTTTAAAATGGGACAGAAAATGAGTGTAGGTTGAAGACGCAGTTTTACAAAAAGTGCAAAAAGTGCAGTTTAGCAAAGTACAAAGTTAATTTTTACAACAGCATGTTTTAATCCAAGCCAAACAAAGAATATAGTCAGTATTAGATAAAATAGGATATGAACTGACCAATCTACTGCTCAGGATATTCTGGAAAATGATTGAAACTATCAGAACAGGCTAAATAGGACAGAGTGCTTCTACCCCCTAACACCAAATAGTCCAAGAATGGTTGAGGTTGGCAGGGACCGCTGGAGATCATCTAGTCCAACCCTCTCCTCAAGCAGGGTCAGCTAGAGCAGGTTTCCAGTACTGTGTCTAGCCTGTTTCGGAGTACCTCCAAGGATGGAGACTCCACAACCTGATTAGGCAACCTGGTCCTGTGTTTCACCACCCTCACAGTGGAAACATTTCTCCTTCTCTTGAAATGAAAATTCCTGTATCTCCCTTTGTGCCTTTTAACTGAGCACCATGACTAAAAGTATGACTTCATCATCTCCCCCTCTGCCCCAATAGTTTACACATTGGTAAGATGAAGAAGACATTGCATATGTCAACCATTTCTATGTCTTCTGTCACTGTGTGTCCCATCTGTTTCAGCCATGGGCCTGTGTTTTCACTTGCTTTACTTTACTGTTTAGCTACCTGTAGAATCCTTTCATGTTTCACTTCATGTCCTTTATCAGATTTGATTCCTGCTGGGCATTTCCTAACACTATCTCTGTACAAAGAACAAGGTTTTTATGTATCTTCTGTGTGACCTAACCCCACATCCACTTCTTGTATGTTTCCTTGTTAAGTTCAGATTTTTTTAAGGAGTTACCTGCTTATCTATGAAGGCCTCCTGCCATCCTTGCTTTTACTCATAAGGGTGGACATTCTTGAACTTGCAGGAGCTGGTATCTGAAAATCACCCAGCTTTTCTCAAATCCTCTTCTCTGCAGAACCATATCCTATAGGAGTCCCCCAGGCAGATCATTGCACTTGCAAAAATTCTCTGGAGTGGTGCACTTGCCAACCTCCAGATACCAATTCCTAAATTATTTGAGAAAAACTGGCCTTCCCTGCATCCCACTTAATACCATACAGCATTAAGCATTCTTTGTTGTTGGTAGAGAGAGGTTATAAACTTGTGCAATCTCTGCATGCCATGCTCCTATTTCTATCCCACCCACCCTCCCCCAGTACTATATTTATCCCTAAAACTAGTAATGTTGAGAAAACTTTGTGCTTTTATATACACCAAACTGTGAGTAAATAAAGCATGTATGTATAAACAGGTTTGCATTCACCAGAGAAATCATTTATGTTAGATTATTTTTCTTGTATTAGATAAACAGTAGATAATGTGTACCAGTTCTGTCTTCTTATCAGCCATGGTATATTCATAGGGGTCTATCTGTCGGGAGAGTGTGAGCATGATTTAGGCAGTTGGCAGTGAAATATGGATTTAGGTATGTAACTGTTAGTCCTTATAATACAGTGACAAAGGCTGGTGGGAAAAAAATAATTAGTCTCATAGCAAACGTACTGAAAAAGAATGCAGTCAGGCACTGATCCACATTTAGCGTGGTTGCCATGGAATAGCACAGAGTAACATGCTATCAATCACTGACATATTATTAAAGAAAAAATAAAAATTGATGGATAAGACTTCAAAACACCCGGTATAAGTATTGTATTTCAGAAGAATGGCATAGGTGTTACGTATGGTAGGAGTCAATGATTGCCAGACACTGCGAAACATTAAGGTAGTTGTTATGTATGCACTTTATTTAGGCGCATAATGGAAAGGAGTCATTGAAGTGGTTTATATATTCAATTGGTGAGGATAAGGAGCATTTATTCTATACTTTTTCCTGGGAAGAAACATCAATTCAAGAAATGTAAGCCCCAGGATGTGGTACTGTTAGGACAGATGACCTTGTCATCTCTCAGCTATACTTGAAACCAAAGTAGTTTTTCAAGTCCAAATAGCAGAATAAGGTATCTCAGAAGATAACTGAACAATTTTAAAAGTACTTAAAGCTCTGTATTACATCAGTGCTCATTATTGGTGTTACGCTAGCATTGCAAGTGAAGACATACTGTTGGGAGCTATCTTTAAAACAGCTTTGGAGACAGGATGTCTGCAACAGGGTAGCAGACACTGGTGTTTTGTTAAGAAGTTACAATTGTCAGAGAGGAGGCAGGCAAAGCAGAATTTAGACATCTCCTTCCTTCCCATATGACGGAACTTTGAGTTTGACTACAGGCGTGTTCAAATGGGCCAGCCCTGCCATTCAAAAAACAAGCACTGTGTGGCCTGCTCAGCAATGTGGTTTTGTGGATAAACATGCACTTCCATGTTGTCTGTGTTAAAATTGAATTCCTGGTATGAAAAATTAATGGTGTATGTTGTATTATTCATTAAGAAAAAGTTTCACCTGACAGTTGTTTCTTTAAAGTGGGTGATCCATAATGTAAAGAAAACATCATAAGAATATAGTGACTGCACAATCTGAGCATGCATTGTTTGGCTCTCAGTCATATGTTGCTTTTTGGTCATATATTGGTGATTACTTGCAAAATTCAAATAAGTTGTATTTCACATGAGTACTTGGAGGGAAGAGGTCAGCTTTTATACTGTTAGATCTTTATATGATATTAATTTCTCTTTTGGTTTAAATTATGTATGCATATCATGCGTATATCAGAAACACTTATACTCCTTGGATATCTCAGAAACATCATTAGAGCTTATGCATTAGAAATATCACGTGTGTGTGTCTCAGCTGCTTACATGATCACCTGAAGTTGTCTCTCATTAATTTGTAGGAAAAAAAAAAAGTAGGAAAAAGACTGTAATTATGTAATTTTGCAAAGGAGAGCAAAGAGAAATGCCTTTATAAATGTTAATTGCAAACTGGTTTTGGTGCGATGCTGTTTCTCTTGTCTCTTTACTTATACAGAAGCAGGAAGAGACTTCTGGTGCATTCACATCAGGAAACAATCGATAGAGGAAATGTTCATTAACAGAGGTTTATTTTGGGTCATAAAAGTCAGCCATATCAGTAAGATATGCATGTATATGGCACTCCAGAACATATTTTTCTTTCTGTGCATATTGCCAGGGATCATCTATCAATGTGACTACTCACTATAGCTTACTTTTCAGGCAGAACTTACTATTTTCATTTCCCATGATATTTTCTATCCATGTGAGCTCTTCTGCTGCTGCAGTAGAGATCATATGGATAAACTGTAGGCTGGGAATCTGAAATACGAAACTGTCCAAGTAACTACACTGAAGCAGTGGATGGTAAAATTTAGTTAGCAAGACTCGGAACAAACATTTTTAAGTAATTAACAGAAAAAATATTCCAGACAACATGTTAATTCTGGTAATTGAAATATTATTTCATTACTTCTATCTTAAATATATGGCTTTGATGCTCCCTTTGAATTTATTTGTGTTTCTTTGAAGTACTTATAATTCTTGTGGAGTAGACACTCTTTTTGACAGTATGTAAGTGTAAACATTATACTGAGAACACAGTTTTCAGTCAGTCTACTTTGTCTGAGCTGTATCAAGGCAACCTCCTGTCAAACTTGGCATCTGACAGTGTTTTCAAAGGAACTTTAATAGTGTGAAGTTTAGAAAACATTCGCAGTAATGAGCTTTTCCATGCTAACTCTAGTTTGAAAAAGTTTACTGCCCTCCCCAAACCCTGAAAATTATAAGAGATTTGGGGTTTTGTTTTGTTTGGGTTTTTTGTTTTTTGATTTTCTTTTTTCTGTTTTGTTTCGTTTGGGGTTTTTTGGTTTTGTTTTGTTTTTGTTTTGTTTTTGCTTTTGGCTGTTTCTTTTGTTTGTGTTTTTTGTTTGTTTGGGGGTTTGTTTGTATGTTTTTATCCCTGCAGGAGAGCAAGTCAGAGCTGAAAAGGTGCTGCCAGTTTTTATGGTTTTATTTATCTTGAAAGTTTGGAGACTAGTTAATTCTTCAGCTAGAAATTCTGTTACATTTCAATAAACCAGGGGAATTCCGTGGCAGAAAGGGTAGATTATTTTATTTGTAATACTCCTGGCAAAGGGCAAAAAGAAAAAGTCAATGTACTACAGAACTTTTATATATATGTATATATTTATATAAATTATATACATGCATATATTATATAAATGTGTATGAATATTATTCCTACAAACACAAATATGTTTAAATGCAACATACATAATGCATTAGCTGTGTATTTATTATACGTGCATGCATATATATTTGTAAATGGATTCTTTTGAAATAAATAAATCCAAAGCATGAGCTGCAAGCTTGCTTTTAATTAAATTTGTTGACTTCTCTTTTTGGGAAAAAAATGAGGGTGTAATTCAAAGCAATTGGATATGTGTAGAGCCACAGGAACTCAATAAGTTGTAGTTCAGTTAGGTGGTGTGAAGGGTAAGGGAAATGAAAGCAATGGGGTGATTCCCTAGTACAGCAGTTCCACTAGCAATGCCAGGTTAAGGACTTCCTCTCCCTGTCTTAGACCATTTATTTCAGCATATTTCTCTGAGTGTAAGTGAATGGGAGCTGGGTGCATTATGCAGTGTGGCAGTGTGTTTGGTTGTGTACCATGTTAGCTTTTACCTGACAGTGTACTCTGCTTGTTTTTTCTGTAAATCTTTTAGCTTGTTTCCATATTCTGTGTTGTTGTCTTTGAAAGGAGTTACTGAGGCACGTTTGACTGTCCCAACCTACTGAATGCTTTAGTCTAGAGAGTGCACACAGTAGGCAAGAGAACATATTTAGTGGGATACCAGATTAGCTAGTAGACCTGACAGAAAGTAGAGAAAATAGACTGACAAAATGGTTTAACTGCCAGGGTTTCCAAACTCAATAAGCAAGCTGTGGGCCTTTAACTACTCGGGCATTTAAACTTTGCCAAAAAAAAAAAAAAAAGGAAATGTCACAGACTACGTTTGCAATGACAGTTATATCTGCCTAAGAGCTGCTTTAGTTCATAACAAATGGTTACAGAAACTCTGTTCTGCCCTGGGGCCAAGAATCAAAAAGAATGTAATGTTAATACGCCATGGATACTTCAAGTTAGGACAAATATATTTAAAAATTTGTATAGAAATAGAGCAGGAAAAAAGAAAAAGGGGTAAGACAGAAGCCATTCAGTTTTCATTTCCCTCAGATTTGTTGCACCTTTGCTACTCTTCCCAAGAGGGCAGGCTCCATTTTAAGATTCCCAGGTCCAAGGAAATGAGCAACTTACACCTGTCTAGGCAGACTCACTCAATTTCTCAGTTATGTAGTTCTTTGGTTTATGACTATCTGTGTTGGACCCATACATCCAGTGTGCTGTCCTCCTCTGCCATCGCCAGTGATAAACCCCAAACTATAAATCAGCTCCAAAATCAATGTTTGCATTGCATACTATCAAATGTTATTTCATATTTGGTTATGTCTACAGTTGGCTAAGAATTGGTCAAGCTCATTGATAAAACACTTCAAAATACACTAGTGTGGAGCTGTACCTAAATGAACATGGTCATGTGAGCAATCCAGTCAGTTATTTGACAATGGTAGAGTAGTTAACCAGTCATTAAACTGTTACTAAGGTTTGACTAAGAAACATTAACCTATCAGATGTTGCCCAAAGTTCTGGTATCTTGAAACACTCTATAAAAGACATATAAAAGCGTTTGTTACAATAAATTGTCAACACCTTGGTTACATTAGTCTGGGTGTTGTCCGTTAGTCTCCTGCACACTCACATGTCCTGGCCACATCTTCACTGAATATTAGGGCACACATTCACCACCAGTATTCCTTTCTTGTCTTTGACACATTTCTTTAAGCGATAGTATAGAGATTCATCTGGTGTATATTCACCATTTAGACCTCACAACATTACAAATTCCATTTTTCTCATTATAGCATCTTCACTATGGACAGTTTCAAAATTTTTCAAAGTTGTTTTTAATTTTTCTGCTCCCCTTAGAGTATGATAATTTTTTCAACTTCCATAAAGCTGGTGTCACAGAGAGAATGCTTTCTAAAAAGATATTTATGGAAGTCTCCTTTTTTGGTTTTGTTGAAAGTATTTTTCCTAGTAAAAATGGAAAGTCTTTACTTCATATTCTGCTTTTACAGATAATATTTAATCTGTTCAGTTTACAAAGAGCAAATGTCAAAGGCTGCACTTGGTAAAGAAGAAAAACTCTGAAAAAAGGTTTTTTTCTGTTTCATGTTGATATCTTTGATGAGACCTACATTTTGGTGTATCTTTCTGGTTTTGGCTTAAAATCTGTTTCTTAAAAAGAAAACAAAGCTTTTATTTGTTTTACTATTTTATGTTATTTACCCTTCCCTAAATCTTTATAAAAGGGAAAAAGCAGTGCTGTTTTTAATGCAAATGCTTAAAAGGCAAGCTTCTTGTGAAATGTCCAGAGTCAGTTATTCTCATTTCATGTTAAACTCCTCTGTCGTAGACTTCTGCATCTATGCTAGTTAGCTCACTTCCCTTTTAGACAGTGGAGGGAAGCAAACATTTCTTGTGTGCAATTATGTCTTAATCTATCTCAATTAGTGTCATGGGTTCATGTCACTGCAGTAGCAGTCATTTTTCTCCTTCTTGGTAGCTGGTGCAGCGCTGTGTTTTTGATTTTTGGGCCTGGGAGCTGGGCTGATAACACCAGTGTTTTCAGTTACTGCTTGGTAGTGTTTTGGTCTGGCGAGGACTTTCTGAGCCTCATGCTCTGCCAAGGAGGAGGGGGAACCAGGAGGAAGCAGAGACAGGGCACCTGACCCAAACTGACGAAAGAGGGTATTCCATACCACAACACGTCATGTCCAGGATGTGAAAACGGAGAGCAGAGACCTGGGAAGGGTGTGGTGGTGCACTGGGGGGTTTGCTGCTGGGGGGTGCACTGG
>JARCZZ010032406.1:40745-86428 GCA_030323915.1 Brotogeris chrysoptera
AACTTCATCAGGTTGGCATCAGCCCACCTCACAAGCATGTCAAGGTCCCTCTGGATGGCATTCCTTCCCTCCAATGTCTCAACCAAACCACACAGCTTGGTGTCCTCGGCAAACTTGCTGAGGGAGCACTCAATCCCATTGTCCATGTCACTCACAAAGATGTTGAACAAGACTGGTCCCAACACTGATCCCTGAGGGACTCCACTCATTACTGGTCTCCAGCTGGACATTGAGCCATAATACTTTTATGCATCAGTGTTTGTATTGCTGATGTGTGTGTGTGCACACGCGTGCGTGTGTATATGTGCTGCTTTATAATGACTCCAGGCAGCTGTGAAATACCCACACAGTACAGTACTTAAAATGATTACTTGGTGTGTTCTAAGTAGTCATGCATCTCCTTCATCCTTCAAGCAGTTCTCCTAGAAATGGTCAGAAATGGCACAATCGTGTTGCTTTTCATTGCTTGCCATGCTATTATGAAGTAGGTGTACTAGAACACAAACCTGTCAGTGTTTCCTTCAGCATCTAAAGCATTTCTGGGTAATCCGTGTGGAAACCTTGCTTCGCCTTAAAAGCCCTTCATGTATCAACCGCAGTGGATAGCAAGATTCCTGTTCTTCTACCACTTGTGCTTCGCTTCCAAAGTGAGCTTTCTGTAAAAAGACAGCGGAGGGCCCATTGGCTGCAGATCTGAAGAAGCCCAGGCAGCTCATGGGGAGCTGTTAGGAGGTTAGCCTTCATGTAGCTCTTGTATGTTTGAACATCGGCTTCATCTTGCTCTGCTTCCTGCCTCAACATGCTGATCATGATATTCAAGTGCAGCACAGCCCACTCATGAAGAAAAGAGGGAAAGGAGGATATTTAAGGCTTATTTCCTGCTATGTAGGCTTCAACGGGGCATGATTCCAATGTGCTGCCCCTTCATCTGAACCGAGGACAAAGTGCTTCATCTCTAGCTTACAATAGTAAGATTGGCTATGTAGGGAGCACCTAGCACTCTTCATCTTAAGGTTAAATGGTATTTGAAGTGTTTGCAGAGGGTGGGGAAGGCTGTATTTTGAAAATACAGTTTTCTGTTGGTCTTTCTTTGAAGCGGAGAAGTGACTGCTTGGAGTATGAGTTCATTCTGTACCATGTAGTTTAATCAGCGTTCACACTGTAGTCTTGTGGAACACTACAGTTCTTGTACCAAGGGAATATATCATCATAGGAAACTAGCATACTAATTTATTTCTGATCTGTGCCAGTTTCTTGAGAATAAAGCAAATTGTTCTTGTTCACTGTGCTCAAGCATACAATTAGATATATTTATTCTGTGCAAAGCAGTTCTGCCATGGAGCATGGAGTTCTTGCATCCCAGTGAAGGGACAAGGAACAAGAAATGATGTAAGCCTTCCTGTTCTTGGTTATGTGAATTTGTACTCCAATAACCTTAAGCCCTGAGACTATAACATGTGGTTAGTCACCTGCTCTGATGTTCTCAGCAGTGCAGGATGGGGACTTTTGGCATCTCGTGTGTGTATGGAGGTAGGCAGAATATTTATAGTGCAACTTGTGAATGTTCTCAAGTTTACCAGCCACTGGTGACAACTAACCCTTTATAATCACTAGCATCTTGGCAACTGAGGCTTTCCAAAATCTTATTTATAGAATAACTAGATTTTATGCCTTTCAGATGAGGTTGATTTTTGTTTTTATTTTTTTGTTGGTGGTGGTGCGGGGGGGATTTGGGGGCGAGTGTTGGGTTTGTGTCTGTGTGTGTGTTTACTCATTTCTCTTTTTCTGTTTCTCTAGTGAAGCTGTGGTCTACCAACTTGGACAACTCGGTAGCAAGCATTGAGGCCAAGGCTAATGTGTGTTGTGTCAAATTCAGCCCCTCTTCTAGGTATCACCTAGCTTTTGGCTGTGCAGGTAGGTAAAGGGGTTTTGGGCAAGGAGATACTGTTTATTTCTTCATTTTTTAATTCCCCCTAAAGATGTGAGGTTGGCTGCTGTGCCCAAGTCTGAGATGTCTTTGCAGTTGAAATACCACTGAGTAAGACTTTTCACCCAGAAGACATTGTGATACCCAAGTGTCAGCTTCATTCCTGTCTTCAATTTAGGTGCCTCTATCAGAGATAAAAGCTTACAAAAGCAAGTTGCCTAGTGTGTTTATTGAGATCTCTAAGGCAACCAGGCAGAGCTCAGCTTTGAAAGTCTTATAACAAAGTTAATGTGTTAACATGGTGGTAGTTGTTCTTTCTGATTTATAGCATTGCTCTATAAATATGACACCACCATACTGGGAGTTTTAACTGGGTTTGCCTGAGGCATGCTGTAAAACAGTAGCAGTGCGTGTTTTTTGTAGCTGTAAATGTGGGTGGACTCATGTTTTCCTAGGTTGGGCAAAGATCTCTGTTAATGTTTGTTGGTTTTGGTTTTGTTTTTTTGCTTGTTTAAAGTAGTCAGTGGGGATGCATGATGAGCCCTTTATTCACTTAGATTAAATAATTCTTGGTGATAATACAAAGATTTGAGAGCAGAGTGGTTATCGCTTCGGGAGGTAACAGCATTGTGCTACGCATGCAGCGACTGAAACTCAGAAGTACCTATAAATGTTTAACCAGCTCCGTATTTTCTTTGTCCTCTGGGGAGTTTTAATGCACTTGTAACTAGATGTTCTGACATTTGCTACTTCTGGATTTCAGAAGTTACATTGATTGTTCTTGCAACCACTGGTTTGCCATTTCATTTAGGTGTTCCCATTTCCAGGCTGGTTCTACTTTGTGGCTCTTAGGAGGGAAAAAAAAAATTAAAAAATATGCATTTTGATACACTGCAAAGAATGGATTCAAGTTGGAGTGTAAAATAATTGTCTTGCTTGACAGGCATTTCACTGAAGTTTAGTGAATTACGTGCAATAATAGAATTGAATTACAATACCTACTAGCAGCATTTGAATGAATGAGGCTATCTGTGGAAGGCTCTAGGGAAGGATGAGAGCACCAGCTCCAAATGGATCAGCCACTGATTATTCTAATATGTAAAAGCACCACAAACCAGAGTTCTTAAATAAATACAAAGGCTTTCAGAGCCTTAAGGCACATGGGATGGAAGCAGATAGACGTGTCTCTAACCCATACTCATGTCTAACAAACCATGATGGGCTTGTCTTCAACAAGTGTGTTTGGGAAAGAAGCGTTAGCAAGCACCAGGAGTTATAGGAAGGTTTTAAATGACTACATGTGCATTTTTATGGTTTAGAGAATGCTGAAGGGTAAAATGGTATTTGTACTGGGGAAGAAGGCATATGAGGAAGAGAAGATAAAACTTCAAAAGCATTTATATGTGCCTTGATGCTTGGTAATCAAGTCTCTAGATAATAATTAAAATGGATATTTAACTGTGATTGCTGAAACAATTACATGGAGTGGCTGAACTGTTGGAAATTACTTCCTACAAAGCAATTTTAATTGATCTTTTAGCCATAAATACATGGGATAAAATGGCATATGGAATTAAAAAAATGCTGGAGTCTTGAAAGATGTAATTTTTTTGCTCTGACTTTTTTTTTAGGAGTTCAGAAATGAGTTAGTGTCTATTTTCATAGTCCATATAGTAAACTAATTCTGTTTAACGTGTTATGATGAAGACAAAGGGTTTTCTCCTCCATCTCACTTTCAGGTAATCTTGTTTAATAATTTCATTAATCTATGGAAAAAGAAATCTACATTTTCAGCAGCATGACTTGTCATATGGGCTATAAAATTAATAAAGGAAAAGTCAAAGCTGAGTCAGAGGCAGATTGGGCAGATGGGCTTGGCCATTCCTGTTTGCTCCTCAGTAGGAATAAAAGAGCTATGCAAAACACTAAACACAATTCAGTGGCCAGGGTAATGAGCAATTTTAGAAAGCTATCCTAGCTCAGTCTTAGCTTATTCAGGTGCTAAAAGGATTTTCAGTATTTAAAAGTGTTTCAATTGCTTAATTCCGTGATTTAGTCAGAGTCAAGACTTCCTAGTATTGCATGCCCAACATAGTTAGTACCATATTTATGCAGAAGTGCTTCTCCTGTATACGCTCTCTTCTTTTATTTGTCAATTTGATGGAACTTGATACTATATATTTGTCTATATTTATGTGCGTATGTGTATTTATAGTTTAAGACTTGGTGAGATAAGCAATTGATGAAAATGGTTGGGGGGGAGTATTAGTAGTTAATGCATGAGATCTGGAAGGAGGAAGTAAATTGATTTAATATACCATTATTAAATTACAAAACATACGTGTTTCAGTTCCTCCCCTTTCTCTGTGTGCAGAATAGCTTGCAAGCTAGCATGGCTTCCTAAAGCAATGCAATTTTGACTGCAAGTCTAGGTATTTTCAGTGTTAATATTTAAAAATTGTATTTTTTAATTTTCATTTCCTGTTTTTATTTTCTCTTGATGGTCTGTCTTAACCAATCATACAGCTGAAAGACCTTTTCATAAGGTCATATTCTTTCACACCTTCCCATTTGCATCCATCTATTCGAAATGCCTATTTGAAAGGGCTTTTCTTAATCAGATGCTTCAACTAGATCAGCATCTCTGTTAGTCTCTGTGCTGATTCCCCCTTTGCTTTTGCCATAGAAATAGGATGGCTATCTTAAGGTCGTTTCTACCTTGCCTCCAGTTTATGTATCCCCATTCATTTGCTAGTAATACCTTGACTGCTAGTTCACCTCTGTCCATAATGCTATGTTGTGCTTGGGTAAAATAATCGCAGAGGTATCTTTGTGCTGTCTCTCACTTTCTCTAATTTTAGAACAACTTCCATTTACAGAAAAATAAGAAGAAAGATAGTTAAAAGTCCCATGGAGGTCTACCAACACATGGCATGAATTATATGGGATTTATGTGTATTTCTTGGCCAAAACCCTCCGTGCTTCAGTATACTTGTTGGTAATCACGAGCAGTGATAACGAAGTTGTGATGCATTGATTTAGATGTAGCCATGGTTAAAAGTGGTGTTAGACCGTGTATCTCCATTTGGAGCACTTTCCTTTAGCAGAAAGTACTGGGTCAACTTCAGATGCCATAGAAAACCATGCATTAGTTGCCAATGTAGAAGCATATTCCAGAATTTCCATCCAATATGGATATGTATGTTTCTTTTCTGGGCTCTTCTCTCTGAAAGCTTATAGATGACCAAAAGATCATTTTGGTAGCTTAAAACAGAACAAGTGATCAATAAAGTGAAAATAGAGCCTATACAAGAGAGGAATGGGTATTTGGCTTGGAAAATAATTCTCTTAAAATCAGACCGGTGCTTCAGGTGAGAAGGAAGCTAACAGGTCTGTCTGCAGCCTGATAAAATCTGTTGCAGAGGAGAGCACATGAAGAAGAAAGATCCCTTTTGTCTGATACTTTAAAAAAGTCTATTTGCATGCTTACTGAGTAGAAACATTGGGCAGTATAAACTGTAGTCACTGCCAAATACAAGATCAGGTAATTCTGTGGTCTTTTTCTCTTTTTAAAAATAGGGTTTTATCCTGAAATTAGCTATATAAATCATGACTGAAGTTGTTATTGTTCTGCCTTGGCAATAGCACTGATACCCTCAACCCATATATTTTCCAGCAGTACCATTTCCCTGCTTAAAAAAAGTTTGAAAATGCATGTAGTTTACAGCTTGAATGTCCAAGTTGGGCAGTCTGGGTGAGATCAGACTGTCTGCTAACTCCAGTGAGCCAAGTGTATCTATTGACAGTAGCGATGCTTTATTCCCAACATGCTGTAATAGTGTCAGCAGCTACCACTGACCTTTTATTTCCCATATATTATGCAGAGACCATGTCATCAAAACTTCAGATTCCTCAGTACTTACAGTAGATGCATCATCTTCTTGCATACTATGTTTTTTCCCTATAGGACCCACAAATCTAGCAGGCTTGACTGGGGAATGAGTGGGGCCCCTCAGGGCAGCAGAGATGCAGACAGAGATTGCCTGCTCTCCAGGAGCTTCATGAAGTAAGTGGAAGCAGCATATAAGTGCAGATGGACAGAGGAGAGCAACAGAACAGCTTCAGCATGGTCATCTTAAGGTTTTGCTGGTATAGTTTTAACCTTGATCAGGTCTCTAAACTGCTTCACTGCCTTGTCACAAACAATTCGCAACAGTGAGCAGGGCAGAGAAAACATGGGGCAGTGCTGATTTATGTTGGCTTCACTACTTAGAGCCTCAGAGTTTGAAACTACCTGCATTGAGAATACCATACACCCTCCTAAACATTCACAAATTCGTTTTTCCATCTCTTTTTCATATTGCAGTTGTCTGCCAAAATTGAATTGCCTTTTTTCTGGATCAGCTCATTCCCTGATCTTAAAGCACTAATGCCAGCCGTGGACAGGCTCTTGGCACCATGAATTGAGATCACCATAAGCTGACAAGGGGTGAATCCTCAATGGGCACATGGTCTCCTCCTAGGGCTGATGTTATTCCCCTTTCTTGCCAGCTCTGTCGCTCCTCCTTATTCCCTTCTTCACTCGTACAGTGGCACTGAGCAAGAATACAACCCAGGAAAGTGCTTTTGCTTCAAAGATGATTTTGTCCTTCCTCAGCAGGTTTTGCATGCTATTTGAAGATCTTTCCTGTGCAGTATCTTCAGCATTACAGAATGGCACTGTATTCTGGCTTTGAATGCTGCTGCCTTTCTTTCATTGTTGAATGTCCACAAAGCTAACAATACCAATTCACAGCATCCAGCTTGCTGAAGGATTCCTGTTGCTATGTCAACAGCTTTGTTTTCATTTGCAACTCTTCACCCACCACTTAAGATCTCTGCATCACCCTGATGCGCTTAGAGTTGAAAGTCATATGTGACTTCTTTATTGGCATCGTTCAGTTTTGCTAATATATGTGAAGTCCAAGCAGGACAACTTTGGAGACCATCCTCATGCAGTGAAATATTGATTTTTCTGCTGCAGTAACTGGAGCAGTGATTTCTCTTTTCCAAACATGTCTCTGTAGAGCTAGCCTTTCACGCTGCCTCAGAACTGAGTGATTTGTCTGGCTTGTTACTCAGCTTAGACAAATGATGTGATATTAATGACCAAGAAGGCAGTATGCCTTTTTGGAAGAGAATTAATGTTTTCCAGCTGAAAGCAAAGTATTACCTTAATAGATTCTCATGGGTAAGTACTCTGCTCTATTGAAAGCCTGCAGTGACTCAGAAAGAATCTGTTTGTGTGAATATGACATGTTTAGGGTGGAGATAGGTGGCTTCTTTGGGCTTAAGCTACAAGATTACCGTTAGCGTGTGAATTGATAGCAGCATTCAAAGGCACAGACAAAGGTTAGGCATTTCTTTCAGGCCTGTGGAAAAGCTTCACAGCAGTGCTGAGAATTCAGCTTTTATAAAATTGGTATGGCATGCAGCAGTCCAGGACATGCCTGGTAATTGTATTGGACTTCACCTGCGGCGTGTCTTTTCTCCTTGGGGTCCATGATCTTTTCTGTAGTCCATGATCTCTGAGGTTATTGATGGGGGAAGGGAGGGGACAGGGTCCGTGTTTTGGAAGTCCGCACTTGTCACCTTATAATTTTAAGTCATTCCAGAATTAATTGCAAAAGTTTCATTTGTCGTAATCTTGGAAAGCATGTACAGCATTTTAATCAGTTGTGGTTCATGGTGATCATATTATGTGGATATGGTGATCATATTTCTGTCCCAACAGTACTTACTGTGGGGGAAGCGCTGAACTTAGCGGTGTTTCTTAGGTTAGGACACCGTCTTGAAAGTTTGACTTAAATGTGGATACTGGCATGTAAATGAAAGCGAAGTATCAAGCCATGCCTTCTGCTGTGCTGGTGCTGTTAGTAAGTCAAATTTTGCTTCTGTTCAGGACTGACAATCGGGAGAACTGCAGCTGTGCCATGTTATTTAAGCCTACGATTTTTGCAGTTAAGTTGACTTGCCTTGCACATCAAAGATGCTACCAGATCAGCTGGGTACTGCACAGTACCTGTCTCCTGGGAAGTAATGAAGGGGCTTGAATCCACTAATAGGTGTGCAGGACATGGTGTAAGTGCAGATTTCACATAGGCTTCAGAGTTTAAAAGCTTATATAACTTGCGCAGAAGTGGTAGTATCTGACTTGTTTGGGATAAAGCATTTGCAGTGAATGGTAAGTAACAATATAGAGACCTATTGGGAGTTTCCTAGCATTATCCCAGGGGTCATCACGGTTCAGTAACAAGTGAATGAATAAAATGAACTTAAAAGCTCTATTTAATTCTCTGGAGAAAGGGTTACATCTGTCATTAGCAGAAATGAGGGTGCTAATTGCTTGCTTAAATATTCTTTTCCTAAACGTTTTGTCTTGACAACTGTCGAAGTCATTTAGTCAGTGTTATAAAATTCAAATTTAAATTGAAATGAGCCTTGGAATTTGGGAACAGATAGGCAACTCCAAGATTCATCTTTTCCTCAGAAAGCCAAATTGCTCTTGTTACTAGCTGTTGCTGTATCCCTTGGAGTTTAATCCTTTCCAGGCTTGGCAGTTTCCAGAGCTGCAGTTTTTCTGGTAGTTCATTTAAAGGAATTGCTCATTGGAATGACATCCTCTGTAATGGCTTCCTGTGTTATCTCTTGTTCAGACGGCTGTGTAGATTAACTGTTCCACATTTTATTTGGGTACTGTGTGCAGTTGGACTTTTATAACATACACTACTTTTTCCAGTCAAACTGGTGAAGATTGTCACATTGCATAAGAAAGTCTAACCTGCCAGTGCAGGGTGGCCTCTCATCTCAATGCCATCTTTTCCTACTACTTCAGGATTTAAGCACTGTGAGAAGAGTTTAACTTTT
Source organism: Brotogeris chrysoptera (assembly GCA_030323915.1). NCBI lineage: Eukaryota > Metazoa > Chordata > Aves > Psittaciformes > Psittacidae > Brotogeris > Brotogeris chrysoptera. Next base: position 49,579 of record JARCZZ010032406.1, read on the forward strand.
GGGCTAGGTTCCTCTAAAAAGGCCCTGTTAGCTATTTGAGTCTCAAGAAGAAAACAAAAAGTAAGAATGTAGATGTGTGTACACGCCCATTGCTTCATTTCCACATTGGGTACCCATGTATCATCATGTGCTTTCCTGTATTTATTTTCTTGCCTGCATAATCTACCATACCTTTGGGGTTTTGATTTAAGCATTATCTAAAGCTTGAATATTAGTGATTGTGACACTACTTTTAATATCCATTGTCTTTTCCAGTAGAATCCGCTTTGAAGGCAGTTTAGGTAATGGATCAGATCACCATCTCCCAAATTATAGTATAAGGCTTACATCTCCTCAGGCTGCTGAAGCAAAATGTAGTTCTAAACTAAAATCAGGTTTGACTGATAATTTGGTCCTCAGCTGCATATTGTAATGCATATGGCAGCAGCCTGTGCTTCCCCTAGAGCCAGTTGGCTGTTCTGAAGCCTGCTTGGTTCTTTTTGTATGTTTGCTGATACAGTAAAAACCTTGAAGCTGTTGCTTCATAAATGGACTCCTAAAAATCTTAGGATTTTTCTTTTAATTTCTACTTTTCTTAGTGTTTGAAAACTCTTATGTACATGATCTTGACCTCTTGGAGCATGTGGTGCCTGGGGGTCTGACTGTGCTGCCCTTTCCCTCATCACAGCTCTATGATATGACATGTACAGCTTTTGAGTCATTCAAGAACCAGAGCTGGCATGGGTTTGCAGTAAGGGACAAATACTGTGTGCAAGGAGGATCTTGAATTAAGAGATCCATTTAGCAAATGAGGTTGTACTTTTGGCTTCAATAGATGTATCCAACACTCATTGTACAAATTAGACTCCTCTTGTGCTCGCATGCTTCACATGCTCATGTGAAGTTTCAGTTCTTCTGAGATGTAGTCCATCTAGACATCATGGCTTAAAGCATCTTTTACTATAAAATTACTGTTCTTCACATGTTCTAGGTGTTATAAAACTCATTTTGGACATCAGCCTACACATACTGGTGAACGTATAGCCATACATGTTACATAGTCAATGAGAAAAGTTGAATTAAGAGTCTGAACAGTAAATAACTTTCCTTTTTTTTTTCCTCATTCAGACATAAAGAATGTTTTCTTCCAAAAGCTCCAGGTTGCTACTGTTAATTGTCTTCATTTGTTTTATAGCATTAGTAAATCTTCCTTATGTGTACTGAATATTTTTTCTCCAACAGTCTGATAGAAGGCAATTGTTGAATTGCACAGCGTCTATCTATCCCTTATTCCTTTGAGAAATCTCTGTAGCTCTTTAAAACTATAAAGGTCAAAGTTTCAAAGGCATTCTAGAGAAATCTCTTTTGCTGCCCCCTCCTATCAGAGCCCTTTTCTCAACTGATTAAGATCTCTAATGTTTTATGTCTCCTCCTTCTCTCCTTAATATGAGACAGGTTATTTAGGGTAGAGGTTTTATGGGCTGCTGTGTCAAAAGCTTTAGACAAGTCAGTAAAAAAAAAAAAAAATGTCCCCAGTGTGTAAAGACCGTTATCCATAACCTGCCAAATGTCGTCTGTAACTTCAAGCCATAGGGAATCTGTCGCATACAAAAGCTAAAAAAAAAACTCAGTTGGTGGTTTCCATCAAGGCTGCTGTTCCCCTCATCTGTTCAGCAGAGGGAGATATGGATCTTCAGTGAAATGCTAGTGTTGATATGCATTTTAAAAAATAATTAAAAAAAATAGTAGATTTGGTGTTAAAGAAGAAAATCACTGGCTGAAGCTGAGTATAGTCTTCCCTGTCAAAATATTTCAGGTGCTAACCTAAAACCTTCTGCTGTCACAACCCTGAGCCTTTCCTTGATGAAAGGTGCTTATTGCACTGTTGGTTTTGCCAGAGATTAAACTGAGGCTACCAGACAAGCTCAATCTAACGTTAGCTCTCTTTAATTCAGTTTTCATGAAATGAAACTTTCTCATGTTGCTTCCTTTGATACCTGTTAAACAGAGCACTGTTAGGCATTTTCCTTCTCAAAGCTGTGCTCTTCCTTCGTTTAAGTGAAAACCTGGGCTGGATTTGTGTTGGATTCCCCAAGTATGATTTTTGGAGGCTGTTGCCCATCATCTGAATTGCAGTGAAGGAAAACGAAGTTGAGTTATCATCCCCAAATACGCATGTGCCTTCCGCTACTTTAAAAGCTTTCTTTCATCTCCTTGCTAACATCATAGGCTTTTTTGGCTTCCTCACTTAAAAGGTTTATGGGGTTTTGGTTTGGTTTGGGGTTTTTTGTTGGTTTTTGTTTGGTTGGTTTGGGGTTTTTTTAAGATTTTACCACCAGTGAAATAAATCATACAGACTTTGCTTACTCTTTTATAGTCTTCAGAGCATGCTGTAAGGGAGGAACACATCGGGGAGGCTTTGACCTGCAGGGAAAAGATCTATTGAATATTTTTCCAAAGTTCAGTCCCTTTTGAGTAGCTGTTGAATGTTTGACACCTATGAAGACAGGGTCTGCAGGAGTTTGGTACCGTGGTGTATGAGACCACTTGTCTAGACAGAACTCTCATAGCAAATATGAATGAAGTACTGCATGCCAAATCATCTCAGGCACACACATGAAATACAAAATAAGGGCATTGTTCAAGTTCGCTGCTGTGGACCAGTGTGTTGCTTCTAGAAGAGATTGCTGAGATTCCCCCAGGGCAACAGAAAATGGTTATTCAGAAAGAAACTGTTCCTTTACTGCAAAGGGAACTCCAAGTAGAAAGAGGAGGAAAAGGCAAATGCATTAAACGTGTAATTTTATCTTAGTTATAGAAACAAAGTACTTGCAATTTCTGCTGGAACAGAAAATTGTGAGTACAAAGCGGTATCCAGCAAACATATTAATGTGCCTATCACAAAGGCTTTCTGGATAAAATGTTCTTGTTTTATTGGGTGGTTTGTTGTTTGGGTGTTTTTTAAGGGAAGGTAGAGGCAGGAAAAATAAAAAAAAATGCCAGTTAGCTTTACCTGCACTGCAATGTTCTACAGGGAGCTGTCTAGATGAAATGGATTTATTTCTTCTCCCTCCTCCTCCTGTGATTTGTTTTCCAGCAGCTGGAAAACATCACGGTTCATTCTTCAGCAAAATGCTCTGGGTAGTTTTGTCTGTCTGAGGTTCTTTGCTTCAGGCTGTATCAAACCCTTACAGTAAGGGAAGTACTTTGTAAAGAGGGCCCTGATGTGAGCTCACTAGTTTCAGTATTTTTTAATTTTTTCTTCAGAAAATTCTTGTCCTAATTTTTGGTGCAGGGCTTTGCTCCCTTGAATTCAAGTCCATTTTGTTTCCCATCCCTAATGTGTTGTCTTTTCTCTGGGTATCTGCTTCCTTTATGTGGTGGAAACTATCACACTGTTTTCTTGCCCTGAAATGGCTTGTGATAGGCCAAAGCCTGTGCCGATCATATTGCTGATCCGTATTACTCTGTCAAGTGAAATAAATCTCCTCATAGCACTTCATTGGCTGGAAGGCTTCCTCACTGTTCTTTGTTGAATACTCAAGTGCCACCCTGTATTTCTACTGCTGTAATAAAGCCCTTTTTTTTCGCCTCTATACATTCTTTTCTGCCCTGGAAGAGATCAAAGATTAAAAATAAGTTTGGTTTTGCTTTTGGTTTTTGGTTGGTTGGTTGTTGGGTTTTTTTGGTGGTCACTGCATGAAAGTTCACCTCTTGTTGAACTGAATTATTACCAAAGATGGAGTGTTTAACTGTCCTGTGTCCCCAGTATGCTTGGTATGTCCCCCAGTGTGTCCCCCAGTATGCTCTCCAGAGCAAGACCCATGTATGGATGCTTCAACTCCAGGCTGCCTCTCTGCCACAAGGGAGATTAAATCACCACCATAAACTTTTTGAACAAAGCCATCTCAGTCACATGAAAATCTCTTAAGTGCTGTTTTTTGGTATTACTGATTTGGCAGCAGTTAAAGTTCAGCAGTTCTCAATTTTCTTTTTTACTAGTAAAAAGTAAAATTAAATGAGAACTAAGGCTGTATGGCAGTGTTTCATGCCATCCCCATCATGTGGGAGTAGGTACACAAAACCTAAAAGATCTGAGAAGCAGCAAAACAAAACCTAAACATTAATACCGTAATGTTGAGGGGTGGGCTAATGCCTTTCCTTTCTTATGTCAATAGCAAATAGCTTGAACATATATGGATTAAAAAAAACCCTCCCTAATCCTTTGATGTAAGAGCATTTTTCAAGGCATCTAAGATGAGGGAAGAGCTTACAGAATCTCTGTCTTTTGGAAATGCTCAGAGCCTGACTGAATAGGACCCTTGAGCACAATTATTTAACTTGGAAGTTGAATCCAGCTTTGCGTTTGTCCCTTCCTTTAGTGGGAAGTTGGACTCTGGATTCCAGAGGTCACTTCCAACCTATGTTATCCTACAGCTTTCAGGACCCTTGAGCAAAAATGGATTTCTAACGGAAACTGCACTCTTAAGTAGGATTAAGTTTGTTTGGGCTTCCTCATAAATCCTGAGTTGTCTTTGACTAGCCTTTGGTGATAGAGCTGCTTTTGCAGTGAGCGTCTTATTTCCTGGTGTGGAGGTATGTAGAAGATTCACTGAAGAAGGTTCGCTTTCTTATTAATAGCTTTTTTGTTATTCTTTATGGAAGCATGCAGTTTGTTAGATGGCTACGAGACCAAGAGGGTGCTGAGGCTCTTACAGATCTCCTCTCAAAGGCAAATTATTTTAAAGCATTTCAACTTCAAGGTTTGGGTTCTGATAGCAGCTGTCTGTCTTTTCTCAGGTCTGAGAAAGCAGCGCTTGCTTATCTGGTCCTTGTTCAGGTTTCTGTAGGGAGCAAGGCATCTAATGTGCCATGTCATCTTCAGTGTGCTGCAAGACTCTGCAGTATATAGCACATTGAGTTTATTTTTAAACCAGGTTTTATGTCCTTCCTCTTACTCCTCACTAACAGAAAAATAAGTTTTTAATTGTAGGAACTGAGGTTGCATATGAGCCCCCTGATTCTGTTTCATTTTTAGTCTAGCCAAAGGTTTTATCTCTGAGAATGCAACCTTCCCTTTGTATAGCAAAAATTCACACTGATCATGGCTGAGACTTTTGTCTAACCCTTCTTGATGTTAAAGTTCTGTTCTTCTGCTTGTTTATCTATGTTCAACAAAAATTCATTAAGACAGCTTTGCCCTCTCCCTCATGGCATATCACTTAGAAGAATGACAATGCGTACTCTTTCCTTTTCACGCAGAGACACTTGAAACACAAGGTTTGGTTTGAACTATTGGGCTATGGACACTTGAAGGAATAAGGATATGATTATATTTTCCTGCTAAACAAGTTGCCTAGATACTCTTTTAGGTAGCTCTGAAGGCTTTATTCTGTCCACTCTGTGCACTGAGTAATCTTGCTTGCACATGGTATACAGAGAGAAAACTAGTAAAGATCATTTTCTATAGGTAGTTGTTTAAATATCGATAGTTGAATTTCTGCTGACCCCATCAATACGTATTGAGCAGTGGAGGCTTCCTTCAGGATCTCTGAAACCAATAAAAGTAAAAATTAAATGCCACAAAATGATGCCTCTCATCTTTTTGCTGAAAGGCATTTTGTGGGCTTTTTTGTGCCCTGCTATTTTGTTGCTCTTTTTGTTTCTTCAGAATAACCTAATTGGATGTGAGCAGAGGTATCTTGCACCAAACTTGCTCTAACTCAGTTTAAATCTTGAGCAATTCATTTAAATACACCCTTCAAACTATGTCTTTTATTCTTACTACCAATGTACTGTTTCACTGGTGAAAACAGGCAGCCTTGATCCAAGCTTGAAGTTCGTATGGAGGAAAACAAATAGATGAAGGTAAGGGATGCAGGACTGCAGGCTGTAGCCAGAGCATTAATACATGAAATGAGCTTGACCTCTAAGCTTGGTATCGAAGGTCTCTTTTTAGTTGATATGGGGGGAAAAAAAAGTCCAAAATGTGCCTAGACAACAGAAGACTTATAACAGACAAGTTTGGCTTGCTACCCTACAACTTTGGTTTTGAATACAGGCATCTTGGCTGTAATATTCATCTGACATGTAGTAGCATGCACTAGTAAGTAAGTAGCAAGTAGACTTATTTTTAGGTCTGTGAGCACTGAAAAATCCAAGTAATATAAATTACTTATTTTTTTGAACGGATCAATAGTCTAAATATTGAACAGTTGGGAAATAGATATTTCTAAATGATTGAAATAAGGAAAATAGTCAGTGATTCTCCAGCAATTCAGTTTTCCAGAGGAGAGCCACATAACCTTTGTATGCAGCTCTTGGGGCTTTCTAGTAGTTATATTCATTGAATGTGAAACTGTTGCATTGCAGGTAAATTTTTATTTTGCTGTCCTTGGCTTGAAATCCTTTCAAGTAACTGGTATTGGTTGAAAAAAACCTGCGGGGGTATTTTGAATTAGTTCATGCTGGTTAATGTTCATGGTGAAGGTGGGTGAAGCACATGGCCTGGAAGATGAATGTTACTTAGAATTGCTGGGTACATGGAGAGCTGGATTGCTCTGCTCCCTGGTTTCTGTGTGCTGCTACCCTTCATATGCCAGTACTCAGTGAAAGATAAAAACACTGCTGTGATGATATTTCCTAATGACTTGCATACTCTTTCTGGAGCTGCTACTCATCACTACGTATTAAAACTTTTGCGATAGATGATGTTAAACCTAAGAATTTTATTAACATATCAAAGTGTAAGAGAAATCACTTTTGTCAAAAACAGACTTTGTTGCTCTTTCGTCGTTGTTTAAACAACCAAAAATCCAAGAGCAGTTCAGTCTTTCTGAGCAACTCTGAAATTACTTTAGATGCCTCTGGCTCCATTAGCAATTCCCAGCTCTCCTGTTTTGGTTTTTTTGGCGGGTTGTTTGGGTTTTTCGGGGGGGGGGGGGGAGGAAGTTTTTAATATTACTTTCTAAGATCATGTACCCACATCATTAGTTTTTTGCTGCATCCTCACCTCCGCAATCAAGCTGAGTTTGAGGACCAAGATTGAGAAGGTGCTGATCAGTTCACCTTTTATATAACAAAAACATCTTTTCCTTTTGCCCGGCTCCTGCCAGCTGGAGTCTTGTGAATTTATGAGCTGCCAAGCAATGAGGGATGCCATCCTTTGCTGATGCAGGTTGTATTTACTGAAGAGGTGGTGAGATCTTTCAGAAGTTTGTAAAAGTCTGAATTCTTTATTAGCTGTCACCAGACAGCTCAAAGGTGAAAGTGGCAGCATCTTAAGGGAAGTAAGCAGTTCTTGAGCAATCTGGAAAAGCACTATTTAAAACTCAGTCTTTTGATCAGAGACATCTCAGCAGCAGCAGCAGAGCTTAGCTGCCCTTTGTGCCTTCTGAGATAACTTTAAATATATATATATAAAAAAAAATAAAATACAGCCTGCCAGCAAACATTTGAATTCAGAAGGCACAGCAGCAGAATTCTGTCATGCTCAGCTTCTGCAGTGACATTGAACTAGACAAGAATTGCTTCAGAATGTTTAATTTGTTAAGGTATATATACACATGTTCTTTCCCATTATCTCGTATATATTTCAATTAAGCCTGAGCACAGCAGAAAAAGTAAGGCAGCAAGATGTTGCTGCCCAAGGGTTAGGTAGGCATGAGGCTTTTAACTGTGGAAATGTCATTTCCAAGTTGAAATTGTTCTGAGTTTCCTGTTCAGGGTGGAAACTGTAGATCTGTAAAAAAATTGCCAAATGATTATTTTAGTGCTCATGTTTGAGGAGCGAAACAAGAAGCAAATACCCCTGTGCATCAGCGATTAGTGGTGGAGTATGCTCCATAGTATCTCAAGGATGCCAAGGGCAGGAGCCAGTGATGAGGTGCTGGATAAGCTTACAGGCTTTTGCAAAATTTTGCAGAATTTGGGATTCTGTTTGATTTCCCTCCGTGCCCACTCTTTTCCTTACCTTCAGATGCCTCTTAGGACCAATTTATTTTCTGAGCTTTCCAGAGCATGCTGCCACCTTACCTTGGACTTGCTGATGTGCCTGGGATGCTGCCCATCACAGACAATTTCAGCTCGTCAAACTCTACCAGGCGAGGCTGCTGCCAGGGTACCTGGGAGTTGTATTTTTCTCACTTAGCTTAATTTTTGGGCTCTTGGCTTCCTCAGCAGATGGCATTTTTATCATGTTTTTGGAAAGCCCATATGGCCTACAAGAGACAGTGTCTCTTTAATTGTAAAACACAACCACCTGTTCTGATTTTAATGAATGCAGTGAGTGTTTGTCTTCATGTATCTGCTTAAATAGCTGCTTCAGTTCAATTAAAAAAAAAAAACAAACCACATACAACTCAGTTGGGCATCAACACTTCTGCTGCTGAAATAATCAATTAATTAAGTGGCTAATTTTAGAACCCACTGGCCTTGCCCATTCCCTTGGACTCTGTGATGAGAGCCGACAATGATTGATTGCCCTGCCAGTGCTGAGAGGCACATGCAGTGCTGGGACCAGATGCCGGCAGGCTTTGGGCTGTTTATTGCGATGTTTAGAAAGTGAGTGCAACTTCATGTCTCTGCTCTGCAAATGGTCTTGTCTTTCCTGCTATGGCTTTTTCCTCTGCATTGCTCCAGTTGCTCACATGCAGTCATCTGCAGGTACCCCTCTCAGTGCCACCCTCTGAAAGATAAAATCTGGTGCTCAAAAGGTATCCTAGTGACTGGCCAGCTGGAGAGGAGTTTAAAACTGTAAGCAAAAATAGACTTGAAAGCCTTATCCACTAACTGGCTTCTAATAGAAAGCCCTGCTAGAATTATTCTGCTCACTAAAATCACAACAGTCAGCCAACTGTTTTGAAGCTCTGCAGCATGTCTGCTGGCCAGATGAGAAAATGTGGAAATTTTTGGCTTTAGTTTTTCAGAAATTAAAATTTTAGCACCAGGATGCCCAAATCTTAGGATTGTTAATGCTTAATTCAAAGTCCCATTGAAATTTTACCCTTGTATGGAATAAGCCTGTTGCAACATCGTCTTGTTCTACAGTTAATTAAAATACCCAAATGGTAGGAACGCACTGGGATTTGGGTTGATAAGTGTTGGGTTTCTGGAGAGTTAATATCTCAGAGGTGGAAGAGACAGAATGGTTGAAGGAGTACTTAGGGGGTACAGCACTTCCCAGTTTCAATGTTAGCAGTAATGGGTGCAGTAGCTGCTGGGTTTCAACACAGCATGTAATTCAACAGTTCAATGTAAGTGGTAAAGAAAACTTGGTGTGGCTGTTTGGAGCATCTGCTGGAGAAATCTCTGAACCCATCATATTACACAGAGAACAAGATTCTGGAAGCAGTTAGAGGGGAAGTTGACTTCCCTGCTTACCTTTTTACAGGTGGTGTTTCTGACACAGCCCCTGTCCTGCCATGGCCACTGATTAGTCTGTTAATACAGGGTGAAGCTACCCTTGCCAGTCTGATAATGGTTGCTGTAGCCTGACTGATGTAAATCCAGTTATCTCTCAGACCACGTGGGATTTTGAGACAGCTGGATGGTATTCATATGGCTGAGAGCCCTGCTTGGAAATGCTGTAAAATACAAAAATAACCATAGCTATTGGCATTTAAATTCATTTCTATGTAATCTCTGTAATAAACTTCCATTGGCAGTGTGTTATTTCAGAGGGAGGAGGGTCAAAGCAGTTTTCAGCTGACATCTGGGTATCTCAAGTTGCTTGGTGAGAAAGGTGTCCAGCTCTGTTTCCTTGAGTGTGCGTGGCCTTCCCTCCCTACGCTTCCAGAATAGCAGGAAATAATATAATGAAGTTCAATGTCAAAGGCTGAAAGTCAGGAAGGGAGAAGCTTATTAACTTTACTGAGCTGGAAAGAGCAATGAAGATGTTTTGGGCTTGGATCTGGTGGGGTTTTTTATTCTTTTTTGAATGTGGTAGAATTTTCTATTCCTATTATTTTCTTGGGAATTGAAATTTAGTTGCACAGAAAATAAAATGTATTGCTAATTCTGTTGTGAGTCCTATGTAATTGTGGCACTGCAGCACATCTGTGAATTAAATCTTAAGAAGAACTGGAATTTAGTCTGTTCTCTCATTAGCACGAATGCTAATTCTCTCTTGCTAATAAAATCAAAGGAGGGAAGCAAAAACCAAAAGTATGGAGATTACCCATTTCGAGTAAGCATGAGAAATTTAATCCCTATTTTCCAAGATCCAATGTAAGTAGCAACAGTTTTCCAAAAGAGGACAGCTTGAGGAGCAGAAGGGGGTGCAGGGACTTGGAGAAGTTAATTGGAGTGGTTAAGCAGGGAGCCAAGAAAGCACGCAGAGGAGAGGCAAGAGTCCTGTTAGCTGCTGGCTTCACATGGGTTTGTGGGAGGACACATGCAGGGAGTATTTGCGCACACATGTGGATGCACCTCTTTCTACTCGCTGACTCTTTGAAAGGCAGTTTGCACCCTTCCAGACTGAATTGGGGGGACATTTTAAGAAGCCTGCTTAAACATTCCTTGCTATAAAGCAGACTACTTATCCTAGGTAAGGCTTTAAGTGAGATGTGGAAGCTGCAGGCATGACTTATTGTGAGCTATTAGAAGTCCCATGCATCCTTCCCAACTGATTCATTTTGCCCCCTTACTTTCTCATTCCAGATCACTGTGTTCACTACTATGATCTCCGTAACACTAAGCAGCCGATCATGGTGTTCAAAGGGCATCGCAAGGCAGTCTCCTATGCAAAATTTGTGAGTGGGGAAGAAATCGTCTCTGCGTAAGTATTGCCTTTTATGTAGGCTAAAAACTTCGTAGCCTGTTTTCTGTCACTCATCTGGGCCATTGTGCAAGTTCACCTGCATGGGTAGGAGCACTTGCTAGCTGCAGTGCTTTTGGGAAGCAGTTCATTGCTTTTTCTAAGACAAAATAGAAATTAATTCCTCGTGTCACTTGGCTGTGCTCTGTCTTGTGATGTAAAATGCTTAAGAGGAATACGAAGACAACTAGATGCAGCTCCTGACCACAAGCCCAGACTTTGGGAAACTGCACGTGGGTTCTCTTTTTAGAAAGTGCTCTGTGTGCTCCCGACCAGAGCTCTGCTGTAGAGAAGGGTGCTGGCAGAGCCATGAGGATAGTAATGTTCAGTAAAACATAGCTGATGAGTGACAGAAGCTATCAAATGGTACTGCTACGTTTAGGAGGGGTTTAGCCACAGCCTGAAAGGAACTCAACTAGAATTGACCGATCTGTTCTCTGATAATTTATTAATCTGTTCTGTGAAGGCTCTTTTTAGGTTTATACTTGGATTGGAAGTTAGACATAGGGAAGTTGTGTTTTGTGGTCCACCTTTTTAGCCAAGGTAGACCAAAAGGTCTGCTGTGGAGGCCCTAATGAATCATATTCTGCAGCTTCTGTCCTGTTACATGGCTCGATGTGCCTGTCCCAAAGCCAGATGTGTCTGCCTCAGTTCTAGGTACATTTTCAGTCATATGGGAATGAGCATTTGTCAGATCGCATAGCAAGAGATTTGAATGAATGGCTACAAGCCTCTCTAATAAACCAGAGGTGAGCCCCTCTTACTCAGTGGGGAAAAATGCAAGCAACCTCGGGAAGGGCTGCAGGGAAGTCTTTGTTATCAATATGTTTGTGTATAACACCCAAGGACAGCATTACTGGATCACAGGGATAGATGTAGTCCCATAAAAGTGCTCCTGCTGTTTTGTACCAAGTCGGTGATTATCCAGCTTGGCTTTGCCCCATGTTTTCACACCGTTTGCTCTAGAAAACTGGAGCCAAAGCAGAGCATTCTAAGGTGCACTCAGGCTGTTAGTTATGCTGAGCTGTGTAGTAGAAGATTCACGTACTAGAAGTAGGTGGCTTCTGGTATTGTTTATATTTAATCAGCGGTTTTCTTATTTCCTTTAACATTATAACTCTGTATGAGTGCAAATTCATAACTAGAACACACTAAATTTAATGCTTTAGACCAAATCTGGATAGTAAGATAGTGTTCAATTGAAGCAGCAGCAGGCTAAGAATGTTTTACAGACCTGATCAAGTGGAGCATCATCTATGGGGTGTTTCAGGACAGAGTCCTGCTTGATCTGACCACCTGAGAAAGCTTATTCCCCAGTCACAGGGAGGAATATCAGTAGAGCCTTCAGACTTTGACAGGCAATGATGGGGAGGGGGGACTAACTGGATGGTTCACCTATCTTTTTCTTCATGAACAGAAAGAAATGTCAGAGCAGATTATTTTTATGTCTTTTGCAAATTGAGGAGAGGAGACAGCAGTAGGGATTTCCCAAAAATCAAGCAGTAATTTTCTGATTATATTTTTTTTATTATTACATTTGGTTCATATTCTCTAGATTCCTAGCTAAAGCTGTTTTATAGATTACATTGATTTAGTTTGCCTTGTAGAGTTGGTTTTTGACCTTAAGGATGTTCAAAACTGCCTGGTGTTCAGCACAACTCATTGATTGCAGTGCTGATTTACAGAGAGACAGATATAACAGAGCAGTGCATCCATGGTATTTTTTGGAGAGCGTATGAAACCGGAAGAGCAGTGTAACACCAACAGGATCTATGACTTCTTCCTCTCCTTGCTATCCAGTGGCAAATGACTTTCTTCTTTTATGGCATTCTAGCCAATGCAAACATGGCTAGAGCTTGATGGGAAATTGTTAACAGTAAAAGCATTCCATTAGTAATAGACTTTTAAGTGGGTTTATTTTAATGAAGAGATCTAAAATATATGCTACTAAAATACAGAGGTTAAGTGCCTATATGTGTGATGTCTTCTTGATGGCTTAACCATAGCAGAAGCTGTCACAGGAATCTGACAGCTTGTAGACCAGGGATTAGTGTTTTGCTGCTTTACCCTGCCTTCAGAAAAGTTTAGTTTCAAGGCAGTTCTGAAGCTTTTAAAAGCGCTATTAGGGAAGCTGTATTTAAAAATACAGCTTCCCTAATAGAACAGAATGCACCTCCCTGTACCTGTGGGCCGAAAAGGCAGTAGTGTACATTTTTTTGCCCTTTCTGTGAGCTATGCTGCTATTGTGATGGTAAGGACGAGGGAAGGGAAGGGACAGTGGACAGCAGTGTAGGGTAGGATGAACATAGAACAAGCATCAGGCAGAGAAGCAAAATACTTTGTTTTAGGCCCACCCACCAGTCAAGACCTAGGATGGGGAATGCACTCATGCTTAAGTCGCAGTATTACAGATGAAGTTCATGCCTTTTTTCTGATCTGACCTCATACTGTTATAATAAATGAGCAACAAATCTTGCTGCAGCCTTTTTATCACTCTTTTGTCATTCCAGCTGTCATTGAGGACAGGTAATGTTTTTGCAGTATAGTGCAAGGTGCATCTCTCCACTTTTATGCTGTATTTTTAGGTAAATGTGACATAGGTGCAGGGCTAATGTCTTACGATGTTGGCAATATTTGGATATTGGGTGGGTTTTTTTCCCCTTCAACTCTAAATATTCAGAAAGCAGCAAGGTTAAGTGACATAACCTGCATGAGCGGAGTGTGGCCTGCTTCCCCTCCCTCCCACCCAGAAGCCTGATAGGCCCTGCTCCCAATATCTTTCAAATTTAAGATCAGAACAGCATTCCTCAAGGGTGCTACATGGGGATCCGGTCCCACCATGTCACCATTTGTATCCCTGCTGTGGAGTGTTTCACTGTAAGTCAGCAAGTGCCAAAATATCAGAGCCTGGCAACTTCCAGAGAATAACGCCTGTAAGTAAGAGAAGGTCATGTCCCCTCGGGTTTGAGGGAAGAAATTAATTGTATATCTTACTGAAACCTGGGGTATTCCTATTTCGGTTGAGCGCTGACAGGCAGAGGAAGCTATCTCTGTCTCCTTTCTTTTGCCAAAGGGAAAATGTTTGCAGAGTAAATAGAAACACATTTTGACGGCAGGTATGTTTGCATGTGGGGGAGCAATGAAAAACATCAATTTTAGTTTAATCCCAACAGAATCTTTATATTTTTAATAGCAATATTTAGCTTTGCTGCCAGGGTAAAAAAAAGTGGAAGTCAGGGATCTGTATCCATTCAGTCTCAATTACATGTGAGAAAACCACGGTAATGCTAATAGCAACTCTGAGCCTCCATAGGTTTTTATATGCTGCTGCTTGGTATTGGGCAGGAGGAGGAGAACATGCTTTCAGAGCAGCTTGAGAGGGAGGAGACTGCTTGCTTCCCAAGTTCTGTAAAAGCATGAATGAGAATTGCAGCCAGCATGGAGAAGGGAACAGATTTTGTCCGTGCTGTAGAGGCTTTAAAAAAATAAATAAATTAAAAAATCAGTGTGTCCTAGATCTGTGAGGATCTAGAGGAGTCAGTGATAACCCAGAAGCTGAAGAGTTCAGTGGAAGAGTGTGCAATTGATAGGAGGAAGGAAGAGTAATACTTCGGGAAGTTTTATTCGATCATAATGCATTTTGGCAGGCTTCTAAAATAACGTGGTACCTTTCCAAGCTCAAGCTGAGTTGCATATGATTGAAAGTGTGATAAATCTCCTGGAGTGCACTAAGACTGCCTATGCTTACATTGCAAGTAGGGTGTTACGGATTGCAAGCAAGGATTTCTGGCTGTATGGCAGAAGGGTAACTTTAGGTATTGTTTTCAGGTCAACAGACAGTCAGCTGAAACTGTGGAATGTAGGGAAGCCTCACTGCTTGCGCTCCTTCAAGGGTCACATCAACGAGAAGAATTTTGTAGGGCTTGCATCCAATGGAGACTACATTGCCTGTGGTGAGTAGAGCATCCTGACAAATGCTAATAGGACTCCTTGGAGCTGGTGCTTCTCCAGTTGCAAATCATGCCAGCAGTTGTGCTACGTAACTGCATGGGCTTTTTAATAAAGGATTATTCTGAACCTCCAAGCCTCTTTATCTTCCCAGGGAATGGTGTAAGGAGCCCTGACCTAAGGGGGTCTGTTGCCAGTTTCCTCCTATTTCAGATGAGTCCTTTGTATATGATGATTCAGACTTGCTGTCACCAAAAATCAGTTACTAGTGTAGTTGCTATTAATATGACTTATTTCTTTCAAGTTTAACAACTGACATAAACTCCTGCCTCTTTCTAAGGAAGGGCAGTAGCCTGGACCGCACAAGGATCCTGTACTTGATAGTACAGTATTCTGTGTGATAAAGCAATACACACTTACTATGAACAGCTCCCTAGAAGACTGAATTATCCTGCAGGAGTTACTCGTTTGGCCATTTCTGTCCTTTCACCACAGTTCTTAAGTTGGACTGTTGAACTTCTGTAAATCCATAGGTGTTGGTGGGAGAGTAGTGACAGACTGATAGCTGGGATGAGCAGGATAGCTGTGCCAGCACTGAAGGAGGACCTGCGTATTCTCTGATCTCTCTACAGCTTGCAAGACAAAAATTGGGAAGGATTTCTTAATAAAGCCTGCATATTGTCTAGTCTCTCTTACTTAAATCTCCACAGACCAAACTGTCATACTTGATTACAGCAAGAAAAACAAATACAGTGCTACCTGTCTTTGAGCTGTAACGCCAAGCAGGCTGGGTGTAGCAGTATTTCATATGGTAGTGTAGATGCTCTGCTCTGCTCAAAATGCTCTGCCCTAAGGAAGTCATGGAAGACAGTTGGGATCCTGTATGTTTTGCAAGTGTGCTGCATACTGCAGCTGTCTTGTAATAAAACCTGGTCTTGTTATTAAGCATCGTGAAAGTTTGCTGTGGAGTGCTCCCAGTTGCCAGGGCACCATAAGCATGGTAACTACAAGGAGGAAATGTCTGTTCTTGTCATAAACAGTGAAAAAGCTAAGAAGCCTTATTTCTGTCCCTGCTACCAGAACCTAATCTTGTGTATTTATATTCTTAATTCCAGGAAGTGAAAATAATTCCCTCTACCTATACTACAAAGGCCTCTCAAAGACACTGCTGACGTTCAAGTTTGATACAGTCAAAAGCGTCCTGGATAAGGACCGTAAAGAAGATGACACAAATGAGTTTGTGAGTGCTGTATGCTGGAGGGCACTACCAGATGGGGTAAGCTTTCTGCTCAGGCACCCAGCTGAGTCTGAAAGGGATGTCTCCTGCTTTCTCATTAAATAGCATTGCTGAGGGTTTGCACTTGGTATTTTCCTGTTTATAGGTACTGCAGATTAACATGAGAACATGAAGATCTGCATGGTGACTGAAAGGCTGGGGGATTTTGGGGGAGCAGGGACTGCTGTGCTCTTAACTCTTCCACCTGGGTGTTTGAATTTCTCTGCTTGGCATCTGAAATGCCAGAAGCAGAATTATATTTCTGGCAATGTTTTTTGTGGGTGCATTAGCAGCCCCTGCAGATACTTACTCTGGAGCCTTATCTCAGTGTTAGTGTGTCTATATGGGCTTGGTCACTGAAATACAGCCCCTGTGCTTGGATGAGGAGATATGTAAAAGAGGCAAGCCCAGGCTGCAGTCACCTCAACAACTGTTCCACTGACACTTAATATATGTAGCATGTGTATTAATGTCATAGACAGACCTGACACAGCTTTTGAGGGTGGCCTTTCAGCATGGGCTGTTCTGGAGAAAACAGTGCTGCTTTTAAATTCAGAGTGCTCTTGAAAACCTTGCCAAAAAAAAAAAAAAAACAAACAACGACAACAAAAAAATAAAAAACCAACCAACAAAAAAAAAAAACCTTGAGCAGGAAACTCTCTTGTATGTGCAAGGGTTTGCAGATCAGATACTTAATGGGCTTGTTGGAGGAGGAGGAAAGGAGCTCATCCTAAGCAAGTCTTCTAAGTAGCTAAAGTGGAACATTGCATAATTGATGTCCTGAGATGTTGCATTCACAAAGATAGCGTTTTGGATGGGTACCGTCTACCAGTCTGTTTTGATATGAAGATACTGCCCCCACAACCGTGATTCACTTTTCACTGGCATAAACTCACTTCAGATAGATGTTTCTGAATCAAATCAGAAATAAATCCAGGTGCTGAAACTGCACTTTCAATTTAAAAGTAAAAAAATGGGCTGTTGTGGTTTGAATGGTGGGCATGAGACTTGGTGATGTAGGGTCACAAACTTGTTTCTGGGTGGGATTTAGGAGGATTAAGGATACACAGATGAAGAGTGGCTGCTGGAAGTTGTGTCCATCTTTCTGCTGGATAAAAACATGCTGTAGGAGCCTGTGTGTCCAGGAACATCCTTCCGTAACTTCTCACTGAAGTGGTTCAGTTTTGCATCGTCCTGTCCACTGACCTCCTGAGCAGCTTTTCTGTGGGCAATAGACAAACAGTGATGTCTCACTCCTGGTATTATTTCTGTTTCCATCCACTCCTTATCAGTCTTTAATTAATGTGCTTTACTCTAAAGACCTGCTTAACTGACAGAAACTTTTGAGCTGCCATCAAGGGCTGTCAAGCAGCATAAAAAATATTGTGTGAAAACATAATAGTTAAATCAGGCCCATCAAGATTACACCAAATAACATTCAGGCTTCACTCCATTACACGGCATTCAGAATCTGTTGCTATTCGGATAATTTCTTTTTTTTTCCATCATTCCTCTGCTTTTCCCTGGGCTTCTTCTAAATTAACCTGTTTCTCCCATAGCAGCCAGGGTACCTGTCTCTCATTTGTAAAGAAAGCAGCAAAAGGCTATCTTGTAATCTGAGAGCCACTGGCCGGGTGTTTTGCTTCTGTGTTTTACCTCTGCCTGTGGTGTATGCCATCCTGCTTTACATATCAAGTGAGCAGCCTTGCTTGCTTTTGCCAAGAGGCCCTAATGTTTCCTTGCACCATACCTCCAGTTCCCCCAAGATGAGAAATACTCCTCACTGATACAGCGGCACATTTCTCTTCCCCCATACCGGTACATTGGTCCTCTCTGACCTAATTGAGACTTTGCTCATGTTCTTAGGAAATCAAATTACTGCACAGCCAAAGGTCACTTATGTCCACGAAGTCTTGTTTAAATGATGAAACTCTTCTGTTCTCCATTTTGATAACGTTTTTTTAAGTTTGGTGTGAGATTTTTTATATACAGGCTTTCCTAAAAGCTGGCAGACTTTTTTTTATGATACTCAGATGAACTAGGGGAGGCCTTTGCCTTGCAGTGGTGTCATCATCTGTGGGAAACGGGGAACCCACAGCCTATTTCTGGCTTAATTGCAGACTTTGATCCTGGATGAGTCACTCTGCCTTAGTTTCCTAATTAGAAGAGTTACCACACCTACCTTTCCCCACTGGTGAGGATCATGCCTGCTCTTCTAAAGGATGTGTGCGTGGAAGCAGCTCCAGCCTAGCAGCCTTGCAGAGCCCAGTGCAGGGTGTCAAACCAGCCCCAGAGCTGCTTTATACTGCTGTAGGCATGCTGTTTGTTTGTGCCTTGCTGGGCTGGTTCAAAGCTATTTCACTTGTCTCTCTGCTATGGTCACTGGGTCATAGCTTTGGTTTGCTACCTGGAGTGTTTCGGTGCATGGGGGTGGATGCAGGCACTGTGTGCCAGCTTTTCCCCAGGCTCCCCAGTGGAGCAAACTTGCCTTGGTTTCCCTACAGTATTCCTTTCAAGGATCGTTCTTTAATTAACCTTTCGAGATGAGTAAGTTTCAGATCTGTCAGTTATCTTGGGAAGCATGAGTACACGTACTCTACTTCATGCACTGAAGTGCAAAATCTTGGATCCTAATTAAAACTTAACTTAAACTTTCAGATGAAATGTCATTGATTCGTTTTTAAATCTATTTTTATGTAATTCAGGCTTTTATTTCCTCCTGAGCCAAAGTCAAGCTGTGCCAACAGCCCTTTCCAGAACCCATTTTCCTCCCTACCCCCTCCCCCTGCTCTCTTCCACCTTTGTGTTGGCTTTCCTTTGCTTACAAAGACAAAGGGACCTTTTTTCTAGAGCTGTCACTCTTCCAACCACAGAGTTCCAGCCAGTGCTTTCTTTCCACCTGTGTCAAAGCCATAAGAATAGAGAGAAATTATCTGTAAGTGCTTATTAGCATTTAGCATCAGGATTACCCTCATAGTGCTTATTCCTAAACATTACTTACCTTGCAGACTAGTAATTTTGTTAGACTCTTTGGGGCAGAAAAACCCAGGCAAATGAAAAAACTCCTAGCAAGTATGTCAGGAAACAAACCTTCATTCTGCTTCTTTCAATGCCATGTTCTGGACAAATGTAAAATAGGCTGCTTAATATACTTTTAAATAGCACTTATTTACAGTTTGTGTGGAAAACCATTTCTTACTTCTCATTTTACTCTATAAAATGGATCAATATTTAAACATAGAAAAAGCTTCAGGACACTTTTGGCCTAAGTGACCTGATAAATGAGAGTTGCACACAGAGATGCATTTCAGAACCTTCCCTGAGCCAAATTCTTTTATTTCTCCAGTCAAGGATTTTATTGTATGCCTGTGCCATCCTTTGTTTCTGGCACCTTGACAAGAGTTAGCCAGCTTGATTGAAATGTGAATCTGGTCTTGATGAAGATTGGAAAATACATTCTTCTATTTTGTTAGCGTGTAAGCAGATGATGCTCTTGCATATAGGGATACTCTTGCATAGGGAAAGGAAATTGTAGTACTGGTAGTAGCTCACTGCAGCTAGTTGAGTAGAGAGGTTTTATCTACCTTGGGAGGGTCACTCCAGTTATGCCTAGGTATGTGGATAGTAGCTGGAGGAGATTGGTTTGTGCATTGTTTTCCCTTGTGTCCTACATGAACTTTTCTCCTCCCCTAAAGGGGACACCTTACATTTAGACCTGCTTTGCCATATTGCAGAGTTCAAGATGTGCCTCATACAGCTATGTTAAATAATTGCATTTCAAGTAGCCCCTTTCCCAGTTGTGGTTAGTGTTTCTCAGAAAGAAGCTGTCAAAAGAGGAACCAAGGCTGAACCTGCTCCCAGGGCAGCAAAAAGGTATTACTGCTGAGCACAGAAGCAATTTGATTATGTAGATTAAGCATGACTCAATCTATCATGATCACTGTAAAGAAGCCATTTAATTTTGTACCTGTTTGCATGAGTATTCATTACTGCTGATAAGCAGGTTAGCCAGGGAAAGATTTCTCAAGCAAAAATGTCAAGGCTTTAATACCAGTGAGGAGATGCAGATAAAAGCAAGAGAATGCCATGCAAATTAGCTTAGGTAAAGCTTTATGTACATTTTTTATTTCTGGAGGGGTAAAGAAAGGAAATCCATAGAGAACAGTGCTGCAGACTTTAACCAAGTCATCTTGCTACGGTGGGGGGGTGATGGTACATGCTGGATGGATGCAGAAGTCTCCTGGAGCTTGGATGAAGACTCTCAGAGCAGCAGCATGGGAGTGCTGTGAAAGCTTCTTCTTGGCCTGATGGAGAGGAGCAGTAACCCATGTATGTGTTTTATCACCTGGTTATTGCTTTTCAGAAGTCAATTTAGGGGAGTCTTGAAACAATCATCTAGCTGTGAGTGAGAGAAGCAGGCTCTGGGACTCCAGGCTTCAGATTGCCTTTAGGCACTGTCATATGGTGGAACTGTCTTCATAATTAGTCTTGTATCTATGAACTTCTCTTCATTTAACCTAAGAGGATGAAAATATTCCTTTCAAATAGGTTTTTTGGTGCATCTCTTCAGAAAATAAGCTTTTCTTCTGATTATTTTTCCTTTCCTCTGAACATTCAGCTTGATTTCTTAATGAGGTCGGGCTTGAACTCTTTAAATAGAAACCTATAATTGTACCACAATAAGCTGGTCACTTAATAGGGCTGTAATCTTGTTCACTGATGAAAAGTAGTCGTCCTTTGTTTCCCAGCAGCCTAATAAATGGCACACAATGTATGCAGGAGCTAGTCAGAGACTCTGATAATTTACAATCAGCAAATTGGCTTCCTTCACTGGAATTAATTTAGCCAATACAAATTATTTCAGGAAGTGATTCATTGCCATTTTAAAGCACTAATTAATTTGGATGACTTACGAAAATTAAAAATGAAACCTCCTTTGTCATTCCCAAATAACCAAATGCTTATTCAGTGTCATTCTTAAGTAACTTGTCGACTAACTATATTTCCCAGTTGTGTTGGGGCCTCACTCAAGTGAGTCTAGAGGAGGGCCACAAAGATGTTCAGAGAGTTGGAGCACATCTTCTATGAAGACATGCTGAGAGAGTTGAACTTGTTCAGCCTGGAGAAGAGAAGGCTCAGGAGAGACCTTTAAAGCAGCTTCCAGTGAGAAAAGAGGGCCTACAAGAAGTATGGAGAGGGACTTTTTACAAGGGCATGTAGTGATAGGACAAGGGGCAATGGCTTTAAACTGAAAGAGGGTAGATTTGGTTAGACATGAGAAAGAAATTCTTCACTGTGAGGTGGTGAGGAGCTGGCACGGGTTGCCCAGAGAAGCTGTGCCTTCACATCTTGATAACGTGATCTGTGGCAGTGTTCAAGGCCAGGTTGGATGGGGCTTTGAGCAGCCTGGTCTAATGGAAGGTGTCCCTTTCTGTGGCAGGGAGATTGGAACTACATAACCTTTAAGGTCCCTTCCAACCCAAACCATTCTGTGATTCTGTGATATCTCTTGAAACTTGAAATATGAATTTCAGTGGGATTTACGTAGGGAAACAAGTGAAAGACTTGTTTTTGATGCTCTGCTTTCTGCCAAAATTTTAAAGTCTCAAAATCAGTGAGAATTTTAACTTCCACTTTCAACTCAACTAGTTGTTCAGATGGTGGTTAAGATACACCTAGGTAATAATCTAAAGCTTACGAGATAAATGCCTTCCTGGAGTGATCAGACCCAAGTTGTCCATTGCCTGCCTCTGGTACCAGCTGTGGCACAGGTAGCAGTGTGAGTATCTCCAACCACATTATTTTCAGAGAGGGCATCTGCTATTTTCCAACTCATCTTTTATTTCCTAGATTAGAGTTGGCCTATAGCATTCACATGCAGCATCTCCCAGACTAGTTTTCTTGCAAGTTATTCTTCGGTGCAGTACCATGCTACTGCCGCATCCTGGAAACACGGTGGTCTTCGTCTTCTCTGTCATGATTGAAATGCACACCAGTTTGTGGGAGGCTGAGAATGATCAGCTTTTAAAAAAAGGAAGATGTGACTTTTATCAGGTTTATTCTACTGGGTTTTATCCCCTCCTAAAAATCTTCAAAGATTTCCGTTCCTCCTATGGAAGCTGTCTAAGCCCCCATGGCATGTGTGCTGTGAAGCTGATAACTGTCTGTATGATGGCTTTCCACTCCTCTTGATGTGCCCTGTGCTCTCTGATCATTGGCAACGCTTTAAACAAGACTTTTTCTTTGACTGTTTTGCTTTGCTGCTCCACACTTTCTTTAGGTAGTAAATGTACTTTATTTTTCTTGCATCCTACCTTTTTCATGTTTATTGCTCTCTTACTCATTTGAAAGTCTGAAGTCTTCATTAAAAACAAGTGGAACCCAGAATATACAAAGATACATTACATGCTTGATTTCCTTCCCCCCCCAAATTTTAGCACATTCCTTCTGTATACCAAACACACTGTATATATTTTTTTAACATACTGCTTGAAAGCCACTTACATATGCAGAATAACTTCTGCCTTGCTGATAAAAAAAAAAGTCACAAGTTCAGTATATGTGCTCCTTTGTGCTGAACATGCTTTATATACTTTCATACCCATATCTCTTCAAATGCTCATTTTGGGCTCTATTTTTTCTGTGGCTTAGGAGAATTAATTAAAAAATACTCAGGTGACTAACAATATTTTACTCCCTGTCACAATATTTGGAGTCCAACTGCAGGGAACTTTGTAGGTGGGGGAAAGCATACTCTATTATTTGTGCATTATATTGAAATCAGTGTGTTGACACTTCAGTCCATGTGAAAGACTATCTTGATAATGTGATTATGCAAATGACAGGCTTTAGGAGAAAGTATTTAATTTTGAGTCTTCTGTAGAAGAAGAAAAATTTTGGTCAATGTTCTTTCTTTACTGTTGTTTCCCTTGGTTGCAGGGCATCCTTTTGTACTTTCTCCCAGTGAGGGCAGTTGCTTGCTGGACCACACTGCTGCTGCTGTCAAGTGTGAAGAAAGCCAAGCGATACCTTGATAACCCTGACCTCTGTTCACTGTGCTCCTCCCATCTAGTATGATTGCTTGGAAAAAACTGTATTGCCCCATTTATGTTGCTGTTTCAGGGCTCAGGGTGGCACACAGCGGATGGCTGGTACATCAGCACCTATGTTAGCTCTTCCTTTTCTAGATGCAGAACAGCTGACTGTGCCCCCTCTGCAATCAGAGGGTATTGCTTTTGTTCAGTTCTGGAGCTTCAGGTCCCCTGTGGTACTGCAGCACTCTGATATCATTGTAGCTTCTATTTTAAGAATAGCTTCTCCAATAAATGTAGATGGCTCAGGTTTTTCTCCTTTGTTGGTTTTAAGTTTACATTTGCACTCAGTTTCTATCTCCTCCTGCAAGGTGAGGCTTCCCTCCCCCCTCCCCTGCATAATCGCAAAAAATTAGTTGATGTTTTTTTGAAGCGAAGACAGATCAAAGTCATCCATGTTTCTTGCATGAAGACAGCATTTACTCTTTCAGACTTCTACAGCTGATATTTGCTTACCAGTGTGTCTTTTCTAATGCCAAGAAAAGTAGGCAGTGTGCTGTAGACAGGACTGAGGTCTTCCTTATTAGTCATCTCTGTCCTCGATCAAATGAATGACATAGTGGTCAACATAACTCTGAATGCTATTGACATTATAGTTCCAGTAGCTGATCCTGATGGTGCAGCTATAGAGATCATAGAATCATCTAGGTTGGAAACTACTTTTAAGATCAAGTCCAACCATTATCCCAGGACTACCAAGACCACAACTGAACCATATCACTGAGGGCACCATCTACATGGTTTCTGAACACTTCTAGGGACAGTGATTCCAGCACTTTCATGGGAAGCCTGTTCCTGTACCTCATTACCCTCTCTGAGAAGCGTAATGGAGACAATGTGAGACAGTGGAGTGCAGTTCATTGCTGGTGCAAGCAGAGATCCAAGCAGGCTCATGTTATTTCCTGGGCTTTAAAAAAGTGAGAGCATCCCAATGCAATCACGGTTTCTATTGCTGTGATACAGTGAGCTGGGGATGCAAAGCAGTCTCTCTGCAGCTGTCGTTAAACTTATAAGAGGATGTTTGTCTCCTCTTGGGACTCCGCTGCCTTAGTAACCACCAATTCTTTATTCAAGTGTGAGTTTTATAGCAGATGAACCTAAGTCAGGAATTCACCTGGAACCTGGACTTCATTCCTGACTCCATCCTCAACTCCCCACTGAACCATAGTGTTACAAGGTACAAGCTGAAGTACAGCAGTATGTATTACGTGGCCCTTTTCTGTGTTCTGAACAGGGCAACTTAATAGCAAATTATTTTTATTGGGGTGATACTCAGGATTACCCTTATATTGGGGTGGAGAGAGAATGATTGGATACTAGGAAGATTTTTTTCACCAAAAAGATTGTCAAGCACTGGAATGTTCTGCCTAGGGAAGTGGTGGAGTCACCATCCCTAGGGGTATGAAAGACATGTAGATGTGGTTGTCAGGGACATGATTTAGTGATGGACTTGGCAGTGCTAGATTAATGGTTGGACTCTGATCTTAAAAGTATTTTCCAACCTAAATGATTCTATGATTCTGTTACAGGATCCAGGCAGGTTTTGTTGGCTGAGCCACCATCTAATCTCAGACTCCAGCTAAAGCTGCTCTCTGAATCAGTGTCTCCTATGTAAGCAGCCTTTGCTGTCTTCTTTTTTGAAGTGCCATCTGCTTGAAGTCTCTGGTTGACACGAAGTGCCAGTGAGATGAGGTCTGAATGCTCTGAGCTAAGCTCAGTAAGTTGAGCAGTATTCAGTGTTTCATGAAGCAGATGAAGGGAGTAATTTATGATAGGAGCTGCAGGGGTAAAGCTACGTTCCTCAAAACTTACAGCTAGAGGACTCTGGTTTCAGACAAGCAAGAGCAAAGTCAGAGAGAGTGAAGCAGGTTTTGGAAAGCCATTGACGTTGGGCTAACCATCACCTTTGAAGTCTGCTTCAGTGCAGCAGCAGAATTCTCACGCTGAGGGTATCTCAAAACCTTGCTGCTGGTGATCTGCTACCACTGCTGTTTGAAGATGGGTGTATAACCTCATTCCCTCTAAAAAGTGATGCTGCTTCGATTACAGTCAAAGCAACCTCATAATATTTTTTTTCCCATTCTCACAATACTGTAGTTTTGTTTTGGTTTTCTCCCATTTTTCAGTGCATCTACTGATAGCAAGTCTTGCTAGGACACCACTATTCAGTAGTCTCAGCTCATGAGCTGCATCAACCTTTTGCTCTAAACTCCTAATTAAGCAATTTTAATGGCAGGATTTAATGTTTTACAGAGCCTGAATGAAGTTGAAAAAAAATATGAAATGAGTTTTTTTTTTCTTTCCAGCACAAGATTTTGATCAGATAATTTAACCTCTGGGTGAAATGGAAATAGAAGTATTTATGCACAGGTGGCTTTCTCTGCAGAAGTTTACATAGGACTCTGCATTAATGTAGTTACTGCTTGGCTTTGGGCAACTGTTCTCAAGGTTTTCATATGCTTTCTGCCCTTCTGTTATCAGTAATAAAACCCAAAGCAATTTGAAACCCAGTAACTTGTGATCAGCGTAATGCCAATTGCATTGGATATTAGTAAAGCAAGAATTAAAGGCTTTTATGGCAGTCCTTGTGAAAACAGCTGCTCAGACTGGTTTTCCAACAGCAACATTGATTTGTATCCTTTTAACCTATTTAAATAGACTTAGTCTCCTTTTGGTGATGTTCTATCTAATGTCAGCTAATGCTAGGTGAACTAGTTATGTGCATGGAGTGAAAATGGTCGTTCCTTTGAAAGCAATCTAGTGTCTTTATTGAAGCTACCTGGATATGTAATTAGGGTATGTAATTATTTTATATAGGATATACACAGAATTATAATAATAAATCTTTTCTAAGGAAGAGAGAATGGAAGGAAAGTTATGTTTAGATATTTAATTAGTACCTTTCAGATGGCAAAGATACTATTAAATTTGGGGCTGTGCAGCTGAATGGAGTTCGCTCTTGCTCAAAGTGTTTTGAATTCTGTGAGGGAAGAGCTGCTTCAAACAATTACATCTCTTATATGTTATTGTATGTCATAATCACTTCTGAAACTCTTATCTAGTTGCTAAATCTGGAGATAAGTGAGCTGTTTGGTGCAGTACTAGATTTTCTAGTTTTTAGTATGTCTGAAGTGAATATTAAGGTAAGCAGAGAGGTATAGCTAGGGCAGCCTTGGGGAGCTAGCAGATGAGACAGTGCATTGTTTCCCATCTATTTATATTAATGAGAGATACTGAAAGGAAGATAAGCAGTGCTACATATACTGGGAAGAAAGATTGGTTCAAATCTATTAAATAAATAAAAAAGTTCCTTTTACTTGTAATCTGCAGATAGCACATAAATTAGCTCCTGCAGAAGGAGGAGAAGCTGCTGCATTCTTCCTATCGGCGCTGGCAGCGGCTCAGCTAACCAAGTCTCCCAGTGTAAATCAGGCATACATGATTTTTTTTTTGTCTTCCTAGTTTCTAGGTTGATTAGTTGAGACCTGGTTGCCTTTCTCCTCTACAAAAACTGCTCTGGCCACATCTCTTCCAACCACTGAACAATAGCAAGCTAGTTTAGTCTGGGGAGTATGTGCTTGGGGGATGTCTTGACTTATTTAGGGTGAAATATCCTTGATTAAAGTAGGAGGTTAATAGTGCTTCTATGCGTGCCTTGCTTCACAACTTTCATGTTAGCTCCAGCATTTGAAAAGATAAATTTGGGTCAGCAGGAGTAAAAAAAGAGGAGAGAAGATGAGCTGGAAGTGAAATAAAAATATCCTTATTTAGTACAAAAGGATTCATCTCACTGTCAGCTTTCTGTTTTTGGTTTTCTGTTGCCTGGCTTGACAATGCAAAAGGAGAAATATAAATTGTTGGGAAATGCATGCAAAGCTGAAGTAAAACAGGAGTTAGCAGCTTGTGGAAATTTTCTTTAGTGTTAGAGCAGGCAGCAGCCTGCACTGGGAGCTTGGGAGTTTTGTTTCAAAACTCAATAATGTATCTGTTTACCTTGCCAAAACCCACACTGTGAAAATTCGCTCTGCTGATGCTCAGATGTTTGTATAAGAAAAATACTGCTTTAGAGGTTTCTTTTGGCTTAATGTTTGGCTAAATTATGGTTGCAGGGTGAAGGGATGCAATTTGGCCACTGCTTTCCCAGAATGTCCTTGAATGCAGACTCTGACCCTCTCGCTCTCTGTTGCCTGCCCTCTGCAGCCATCCTTCTTCCTGTCGTAAGGCTCCTTGTTTTTCTCCCAAGAGCAGAGCTGTCTGAGTGTGGAAGTGGGGACAAGGGCAGTCTCCTCCTCAAACCCACCATAATCACGAAGTCTTGGACTTCAGCTGTTCTTTGTGAACCTGGAAATTATCTATTCTGGAGTTGGGAGGGGAGCTATGAAAGCACATTTTATTACATTTTTTTGAAATTTCCATTGTTTATGAGCAGATTTGAAGGGGGTTTATGATGCAGACAATTGTGTTCTTGCCTGGGCTGTGATTTTGGTATCAATTTTGGATAACATTTAAGTGGGGAATTTGAGCCCATCTAACTACAGATCAAAGTTAATGAAGCAATGAATGTGATGCATGCCAAGCCTCGTCATCTCTGTCTCTCTATCCAGACAAATGCATACTGTATATGTGCCCTGTGTGTCTTTTGGGTTTAGGTTTTTTTTTTTTTTGGTTTGGGGTTGTTTTGGTTTGGGCTTTTTTTTGGGGGGGGGGTTGATTTTGGGGTGGGTTTTTTTTTTTGGAGGCCATTTCTTTATACTATTATTATACTTCCTTGGACAATATAGCTAGGGTAGTGGATTATCATGAGCTCTTCACAGGAGCTTTTCTGCTTATGATTGTAGCAGTCCACAAGTCTGCTGTGGCAAGAAGTAAGTCATGTGTAGCCCTGACAGAGGACGGTTACTTTTATTTTCTTACATCTACTACATTTTGTCCTGTATTTCTCACCATCTCTTCTCTGAAGCATTTGAGGCATTGTCAGGCAGAGAGAATGACAGGGGGTACCTCCCCCACCCTCTGGCTTTGGCTCTGTAGAGTCTGAGGAGTGAGTGAGGCAACAGTAGCATCTCTTCAGAAAAATACCTAAAATCAAGGAACGATGAAGCAGATTAGCTAAAAAAAGAAAGTCAAGTGCCAGAAGTGTTTGTTTGTCTTCCCTCACTCTTTGTCAGCAGAGCTCAGATTTATATTCTAATATTTATGTAGCTGAAGGATATTATAAAACCAGAGGTATTGTGTCGCAACACAAGGGGTTTTGTGCACTCCTGTAATCCCTGTCAAAAAATCACATGACTTTTTCTTTATATACTTGAGTCTTTTTAAACTTTTTTTTTTTTTTGCTGTTAGTGTCATAGGTAGCTTAATGGATTTCTCGACTGTTGAGCTCCTCTTTTTTGGCGCAGTAGTGTTAGTCTTTGCAAGCATTCAAAATGACAGTGAGCATTAAAAACAGTCATTTCAATTGGAGATATATAGAGATTTTTTTTTTCATATATACCCACTGTGTGAAAATAACTTGAACAGTAGCAGAATTATCCATTGGAAGAGACATGATTTTACTTGTGAATTGGATTTAAAGATAAAATCTGCCTACTTCCCGAGTCGTGGATTTCCTATTCATTGCTCTGTTAAGATTAATCTAGAACAAGGCTTAATCCAGAATAAAGATGATTGAATTGTCCTTAAATGGTGACATTGCCCGGATCTGGCTCTATTGATAGCCTTTTCTGGTTTTGCAGTGCTGAGAAATCATGAGCTTATGAGAGCTGCTTGTGAGTACATCATATAAAGAAAGATGCTTTTTCCTCATTTTCTGGCTTATTAGAAAGTAAAATGCTTTCTGGGGTTTTTCTAGAATAAAGTTGTTAGGAGGTGTTGTATGGAATAGGGTAAATCCGTGTAGTATATTAGCTAAAAATTCTTGGCGTGCAGTAAGAGCACCTCACTCCACCTGCAGAAGCCTATGATGGCTTAAAGGTATGCCATTAACTGAGCCACTCCTGGGTCTGTGGAGTGGCTGGCAAAGTTAAGTAAATTAATGTATCTTTGTTTCCTCTTTGGGATCCCAGAGAAGGACAAGCTCAGCTTCCACCCCAAGCCCATGGGGCAGTGTGTCCAGCAGAGCCAAAGCACGATCCTCCTGTCTGCTGCCGCCAAACATGACTGTTCATCCTAACAAGAAAACTATGCTTTTAAGAATTAATGTTATTTTTTCAAATCTGTTCTCCAGTAGGAAGTGTGTAGAGCTGCCATGTTGTCCTAAATCTACAGTTGCATCCTAGAATGGAGTAAGAATGTCATCTGGTTTTTGCTCTTTCAGAGGGGCAAGAGGAGAGTGGCAGGGGAAAGCGTCTAATTCAAGGATTTCCAGGCTGTACCATGCAAGCTTCACAGCCCCTCAAATCATTTCAGGTCTCCTACGTGAGAGGGGACTGTGATCAGTAACGTTTGGGAGCTGGCAATGCTTCAGATGGGTGTACCACATTTAAAATGTAACAAAAAAGGGAGTGGGGGGAGGAAAAGGCAGCTTGCTGTTTAATCGCCTTGCTGTAGGGATGCTGGCAGGTAGCAAGCTGTTCTCTGGAGTTTAGGGGTGTATTCAAGGCCAGGAGATTTAGGGACTTACTAATGGCACTGTAGCTTCAGGCCTTGCTGTTAGCTGGCAGTCACCAGACAAGTAAGAAAGGAGCAATTGGTCCCATGTTTAAGACTGTTGGGCACGCATGTGTGCCCTGTGCAGCATATTTTTCTTCTGGCTCGAATGATTTTGACCTTCTGAGTTAAACTTTCCCACTTAATGATATTTCCCTATTATTTGAATCCTCTTTTTAGCTGATTTGCATGCATTACATTATGTTTCATTTAGGATTTGTTACGGTCAAAAGCCAGGGATAAAAGCGAGTGGAATAAAGGGCTGGTTTAATCATGAAATTCTGTGGGACTGGAAGCTGCTGGGACCAATTTGGACCAGTCATGGGCAAAAGAAACCTTGTTTTGTCCACCGTCGCAGTCTTCCTATAGCAAAAGTGGAGGTCTCTGTCCGATTTAGAAGAGCAAACTAAACCGGATCGTTCCCCTCCATACACGTGCGTTATCCCGTAATGTGCAGAGTCAGTCCTCAGCAGAGGCTCTGCTGCCCAGCCACAATGTCCCACTATCTGGGACAGCCCTTGGGCAGGGTTTTGTCTGCAGCATCCAGAGCTAAGTAAATTGCCAAGAGTTAATCCAGCTGGGTAGTTTAAAGCAAGATGTAATCATAGTTACCAGGTTCTGTATTAAAATGCCCTTGGGTTTTTAAGTTCTCATTATGGCTGTAGATGTGATCACATTCTGGTTGGAAAAGTGTGCATGGGTGGAGCGTGGCTGCACATCCTGCAGTTCCCCTTCCCTCTCAATTCTTCTTGCTGCTTCAAGAAAGAGTCATTTGCTGTAAAGCCAGTGATTGAAAATGACTGTGCGAAACCCCATCAAAGCCATGCATGCCCTAGAGTCATTAAAAAAAAGGTATAAATAAATCTAAAAGGCACCTTGGAGTGAGTGAGCTCCTTGGAATGCCAGGAGCCATTGCCTGTGGTGTCCCCAGGCAGGACCTAGTAAATCTTTGCCCAGAAAAAAAGGGAGAAGGGAATGAAATTGCTCTCTGTGAGGTTTGTAATGATGATTAAGTGCTGGCTTGGTGCCTGATGACTGTCACTGGTTTGCAGAAGTGAGACAGATCTGGGAGAGGTGGCTGTAACTGTATAGCTGGGAAGTTGTGCTTTTAATTGCTAATTAAACTTTCTATTTGCATATAGGGTTTTCCTTTTTAAAGAATGACATTTTTTCCTTTTTAAAGAATGACACAAGAAACTGCTAGCATTGTTTCCAGCATGCTAGCAGAAATTGCTAGCATTTATAGCATGGTCAAGCTAGCAACCTGTTCTTGTTGCATTGCTGGTACATCTGTATTTCACATTAATACACCTGTGTTTTGTTTTCCCATCTGTTTTTTTTTATGACTTCTGTCCTGACAGCCCTTATTCTTGCAGTCCTTGACTCCCCTCCCATGCAGACATATGATCCTGTAACGTTTTTCTTTTTGTCTTTATAAACAATAGGCAGGCAGTCTCATAGCATAAATCTGAAGTCAAGGGAGCTTTGCAGATTCAGCTTGACAACTCTTCTCTCTGAATTATTTAAAGGCCATAAACAAAAGAAAGCCAGCCCATCTAGAGCTTCAGGTGACTTCTCATCTTATGTTGTGGAGAATGCCTGCTAGCGAGTCCTGCTAATTTTTCCCATTTAAAGCTATGGCATTCAGTAGAATAGCAAACACAATTAGAATTCAGGGGCTACCTCCTGGTATTCCTTAGGGGAGGGCAAGTTGCAGGGAGGTGAATGAGCAAATCAAGGAGAAGGGAAGTGGAAGATGAATGAAAAAATAGGGAATTTCTCTGTAGTAAGAATTGTGTGTCAAGTCTGGGTTTTGGGATTTCCTCCCCCCGCCCGTTCTTTTGCAGTCAGTGAATTTGTCTGACATACATACTGGGTTTTCTTCTGAATTCACTCTCAGTCCTTGGTGTTTTTTCTTTGGGATTTTTTGTTTGGTTTTTGGTTGTTGGGGTGTTTTTTTACATCTTTCATTTTTAAATCAAAACTTCTTTTCAGTAGCTGAATGAGCCAATGATTTCTGGCTTCGCAGGTGTGTTTTTGTCATTGGTTTCACTCATCCTTCTGGATTCGGGAATGTTTTAGATAGATGGGATTAGGGAAGCAGACAGCAGAGCACAATTGAGTCCTCTAGATGATGTGAAGTTCATTATTACCTTTTGAATAGTTCATTCTGCAGAACAAAGTAGGGAAGATGGCATGTCTTGCATTTATTGTACTAAAGCTATAAAGCTGTACTCTCATTATTCTTAATACCTATGGCATAGCTGCCTTCTCTTTCCACTCCCTTCTACTCCCAGATAAATACATTGGAGAAAGCATCAGCAGTAGTAGGATATTACAGAAGCAACCACATATGTATCATCTGTACCTGTATGATTTTGTTTAATGAAGTTCTTCACCTTTTATGTACAGTCAGACATTAATAAAATTCAGTTTACTGTACTGTCTTTTTCGGTACCAGCCAAACAATTTGGTAATCAAGGTTGGTATTTTGCAGTGTGGCCTGATTTTGAAAACTGACCTGGAGAAGCTTGCAGGCTTCAGATATCTTCTTTTAGAGATTTCCAGCATCTTTCAGTTCACAAATGAAAGATTACTGTCTTCCAAACAGCCTTGCAGACCCAGCTCAAAGTCCACTTCCGCTCCCTTTTTCATACAGTCATAATAGGTTTACCAAGACCACACTGACCATGAGCCAGGCCATCTGTAAACAGTTGTTGGCTGTTGGTGAGAAGGAGATGGTTCTGCTAGCTAGGGGAGGATGTTCAGCTCTGCTGCACCATCCTTACTGTGCTTACCCTGTAGCACAGGAGCAGAAGACAGTAAAGCTTTCTAACACAATCCTATGACTTGAAGAATATGTGCAGGGAAAAGATCTAAGTGTAACTGGAATAGTATTTTGAGGAGAGAAAGCATCCTGTTTTTCAAGACTAGAGAAGGCCATGTGGTTTGGCATGGCTTGTCCAGCCGTGTCTGCATTGCAGGAGGTTTCAAGCGCAGTGCTGTGCATGATCCTATTATAACATTAGCTGAATTGGATGGTGGAGAGCAGCAGGTTGTGAATTTTCAAGATTAATGGAAACCTTTGTTTTAATTTAATCAAACTTCCATTCTTTAAATCAAAGTTCTCTTTCCTAAATAGGTGTTTGTTATAAATAGGTATAGGTATAATTTCATGAAGCTTATATGCATACTAATGTTCATGTTTGTGCCTTGATTTTTCTCTGCAAGAAACAATTTGTCCCTTTTATCTCAATGGGTCCTGGTGATTTCACTTCTGTAGCACATGTATGTGTTGCATAGCAAATGTAAGAAATATATATCCTGTAGTGGCTTGCACAGCTACAAGGTGGGCTATGCAGACAGGTACTCTAACTTCTGTTCTTACCACCAAGCAGCTTGGTGCCCTCTGGGTGGAAGCAGCCTCCAGGGATGAGATATTTTTGCTCTCCTGCTGTGCTTCATTTCCCCTCCTCTTGCTGTAGCTCTGCTCACCATGCAGATATGTAATCACCTACCTTCCCTGTCTGTACCTGTAGTTGGAGATGCAACATCTATGTGTGCTGTCATTCCCATCCACTCAGACAGCATCCTCAGTGTTGACACTTAGGCCCATGACTCTGTTCCTGTTGCTATTAAATATAGTATTCCTGGTTTAAAGAGAAATGAAGGCTTTGGTTTTCATTGTTGCCAGACTTCCGTCCCTCCCACCTAGTAACACAACTAAAAGGCTTGCAGATGCAGTGAAACCATCATACTACTTTTCCAGCTGGCATGAGCAAAGCATTCAGAATAGTTAATGTGTTTTGCAGATACTGAGCACTAAAGTCCCCTGCAATGTTATTCAAACATTTAACAAAAATGCTAACAGATGTTAACAAAATGCTCAGCTTTTTAACGTGTGTCCAGAACTTCCAAAGTTGATTAGTTTAGGATAGTGTAGTATGAGGGCTTGTCCTGGGTTCAGCAGTAGCAGTCATTTTCTCCTTCTTAGTAGCTCGTGCAGTGCTGTGCTTTTGACTTTCAGCCTGGGAACAGCGCTGATAACACCGATGTTTTCTTGCTGCTCAGTAATGTTTAGGCTGACCAAGGACTTTCTGAGTTTCATGCTCTGCCAGCGAGAAGGGGAAGCCGGGAGGAGGCAGATCATGCCCACTATATAAACAGGGTCCTGGCAGGACGTGTGGTCCCATGGAGACAGGAGCCCACTCTGGAGCAGGTTTCCTAGCAGGACTGGTGACCCCACGGGGTTTCTGTGCTGGAGCAGTTAGTGAAAAACTGCAGTCCATGGGAAGGACTTGCATTGGAGAAGTTCATGGAGGACTGTCTCCCATGGGAGGGATCCTGCGCTGGAGCAGGAGAAGAGCGTAAGGAGTTGTTCTCACAAGGAAGGAGCAGCAGAAACAATGTGTGATGAACAATCAAAATCCCCATTCCCCAGCTCCCAGTGCTGCAGGAAGAAATGTAGAGATTTCAGGAGTAAAGTTAAGCCCAGGAAGAAGGGAGGGGTGGGGAGAAGGTGTTCTAAGATTTGGGTTCTATTTCTCATGACTCTACTCACACTTCTAATTAGCAATAAAATAAATCAATTTTCCCAAGTCAAGTCTGTTTTGCCCATGATGGTAATTGTTGAGCACTTTCTCCCAAGCTTATGTTGACCCATGAGCATTTTGTTAGCTTTTTCTCTCTCCTGTCCAGCTGAGGAGGAGTGATAGAGCAGCTTTGATGGACAGCTGGCATCCAACCAGGGTCAACCCACCACACTGGGTGTTGTCCAAAGAGACAGCAGGCGACATCTCCCTGCGCCAAAGAGTTGACAACCAAACTGTATGAAATTAACAGTAGCAAAGCATGAATCCGCTATCAATTTTAAACAAATTGATTCTCTCAGTCCATCAGCCATTTCATGCGTTCCTGCCAAAGTGTTGCCCTCTTGCTGACCCAGACAGCCAAACTTGGCTTGGCTCCCTTCATCATTCCTGACATCTCCTATGATTAACACATTCTCCTATGTTGATTGTCACTATCTGTGGTTGTAAGGCGTTATCTTTCTTCTATTTTTGCTTTGAGGTGTCATGTGAGGGGTTTAGTAAGGTTTTTCTTTCCAGCCTGTCCCACTGGTACTGGCCAGCATGAGTTCCCACCAGTTATACTGCTGCAAGACTTCTTTGTCCAAAGGTTAGTCTGGGGTTTTATCTGCCCTGTCTTAAGCCTACGTTAGCTTTAATACCTTAGTATTAGTCAAGACTTTCTCTCTCTTGCATTAATTAGGTGAATTCTATGCTAGTTAATCTTTGTGCAACTCTATGTCTCAGCTTGGGAGCCATGCAGGAACTGGTGACTTTGTGAGTACTCTCATGTAAGCAACACTTTTTATGTCCTGCTTGGAGAAGGAACACTCTGCATCCTGCCATCATGAGACAGATTTCAAATTGATACTTGGGTCCTTTAATCATAGAGATCCAGTTGCCAAAGATGTTGAGGAGGTGATCTCTTCTTGGTTTGAGTGAGAGTTTTTGAAAATCTATCCAGCTTTGCTGGAAGACATGCACTTGGATTAAAGGGACTGACAGTAGGCATTATCTGCATCTGAAACATTTCATCACATGATAATTGGGAAACCTAAAGTGTTTCCAAATGTAATGTAATTTTCATACAGAGCAGAATTCATTATTTTGGAACATAAAAAAAAAACCCAAGGCTGGACTTGGCCCAGTGTGGGCTGTTCGATTGAATTCTAGATGGCTGCCAGGCACTGTGAAAAAAAATCCCTGATAGTTTGGGCAAATCAATTTGGCTATCAGCAATAGCTTCAGTCTCAGGAATCGGTGTTTTTCCTCTACCACATAGGGGAAGCAAAACTGCTAGATCTAAAACTGCAGGTTGAGGGCACAGAGGAGCATGTCCTCAGAGCTGGTTGTGTGAGTGCTACCATTGCCTGGGACCACTGTGAGGATCATCTCTTGGATGTGGGGAGAAGGAGGTGATAGGTGAAATTCAGGCCATGTATTTCAGTCTCTGCATGGCCTGAAAGACTGGTTACAATATGGGTTTGTAGGAGAGTGAGGATATTGGGACACCTGGTGTTTTCCAAGATTCAAAACTGTTCAGCGTGTTGTGGCAGAGTCAGTGTCATTCAGGAATTTCTTGCTCTTCTCCTGTGCTCCTGGCATGGGAGCCTGGTGTGAAACTCCCCAAGGGTTAGATGAGTTATTGAAGCGCTTGGGAGATACCAGACACTCGTATAGGTCTAGGACCTACAACTTCTAGTTAAGTGTCCTTTATCCAGTGAGTTTAGATGTGTGCGGAGGTGTGAACCAGGGGGTGGGAAATATCAGTAAGTGTTCCTCAAAACACTTGGCTGGCTGTCATGTTTGTTCCAGGGTGATCAGTTTCACCTGACAGGCTTTTGAAGTTCAGGGTTGATTTTTAGCATACTTGATGATAGTGGTTTATTGCCCCTATTCTGTTAGGGGAAGGAACACAGCTGGAACAGATTTCTCATCAGCAAACAAGTAAATACTGCAGTTCAGGAGAGGAATGCTTATTAGGAAAGTTAAATCTCAGTGGTATATCTCCCTACTTTTTCTCTTCAGCACTTCTTTGTGAGCATCTGGATTAACCTTGGCCAAACCCACTAAGTGTGTTGCCTCTGTTTCCCCACATGTCAAAATAGGATAATACTTAGCTACCTCACCATGGCATTTGTTACAGTCAGTTAATGTTGTAATGTGTCTTTGGTTCCTCTGTGTGAATGTGCTGTGTGAATGCTAAGTTGCTTTTACTGATTGGACTGTTAATTAAAAGTGCACATATAAATGATTTATTGGCATTAGAGAACTAAGACTTAATAATTTAAAATATTAATGTCAAGGTGGTTTGGTCTGGTTTAAGCCTGTGTCATTCAGCTATTTAGAGACTGAAACTAATAGCACTGGGAGAGGAAGGGAGGCGGAAGCTAGACCAGCTAATAGATTATTTCATACAATTTCTATGTAGGGACTGATTTAATAACAGGTTCTTAATGACTTCTTTGCCTCAGTCTTCACCAGCAAATGCTCTGACCAAACCACCCAAGTCTTGGAAGGCAGA
>JARCZZ010032407.1:0-16478 GCA_030323915.1 Brotogeris chrysoptera
GGCAGGATCACCTCCTTCAACCTGCTGGTCACGCTCCTTTTGATGCAGCCCAGGATACGGTTGGCTTTCTGGGCTGCCAGCATGCGCTGCAGGCTTATGTTAATTTTCTTATCAACCAACACCCCCAGGTCCTTCTCCGCAGGGCTGCTTTTGTCTCATGTTTTTATATATATATATATATATATACACACACACAGAGATATCATTTCCTTAGTCTGTGGACTATCCCTATAAAGTTAGTAAATTATCCAGTCCATGATATCAGGCTCCATGTCTTGTAACAGCCTCTCAGGGCAGGAGGGACGGTGTGTAGTGTTGTATTGTTGCCTGCTGATGACACCACCAAACTCGTCCGGTCACTGCTGAGCTTGTCTGGTTTCATCAAAGTTCATTTTTTGTTGAGGTGATGATCGGATGTAAGTCAGGGTCAGTCAGTAGTGACCTGAGAACAGTTCTGCTGCTGACTTTTCCTATGACCTTATTTTCCGCTGATGATCATGACAGGTTATATCGTCTCTTCAAAGCCCAGAGTGGTGGGGATGGGCATGTAGCTGATGGGCTATAAAAGTGTTATATAGCAGGCAACAGCATATAGTTGAGATCACTGTCTGTTTTCCCAAAAAATTAAATCCCCTTGAGGTGCACACTGGACTTCCCCATCTTCCTGCATTACTGACCAAGTATGTCCAGGTCCCTGAGCAAAAGCAATCCCATGAGTGGGTTTGCCTTTGCCTGAAGCAGGAATAATCCAGAACTGTCTTCCCCAACAAATTCTTTATGTGCACCACAGGAACTTTATCCTCCCCTCTCTCTCTCTCTCTATATATATATATACTGTATGTAAAAGTTCTGATTGGGCTGGGCCAGCCCTGTTGGCAGATCCCCTTGTGTTGACCAACCAGGTGGCTTTTGGTAATGTGTACCCCAGTGTTTGAAAGTCCCACCACCTGTTGCTCTCAGTATAGTTTTTAACTGCCCACTGTACTTTTCCATTTTCCTGGGGCGGGTGCGTGATAGGGGATGTGATATACCCACTCAATGCCATGCTCTTTGGCCCAAATGTCTATAAGGCTGTTCTGGAAATGAGTCCCACTGTCTGACTCAATTCTCTCTGGGGTGCTCTGTTGTCACAAAATTTGTTGCTCAAGGCCCAGGATAGTGTTCTGGGCAGTGGCGTGGGGCACAGCTATGTTTCCAGCCATCCAGTGGTTGCTTCCCCCATGGTAAGCACATGGTATGTACCTTGGCGGGTTGGTGGGAATGTGATATAGTCAATATGCTAGGCCTCCCCATATTTGTACTTCAGCCATTGTCCTCCATATCAGAGAGGTTTTAACCTCTTGGCTTGCTTAATTGCAGCACATTTCACATTCATGAGTAACCTGGGCAGTAGTGTCCATTTGTCCCCCCCTTGATCACGAGCCCATCTGTGTGTTGCATTTCTGCCTTGATGGCCTGAGATGTCATGGGGACATGGGGCTAAGAACAATCCACCCTTATGTTGCCAATCTAAGTCCATCTGAGCCACTTCAATCTTAGCAGCTTTATACACCTGTTGGTTGTTCTGGTGTTCCTCAGTGGCCTGACTCTTGGGTACATGAGCATCTACATGGCGTACCTTCACCACCAGGTTCTGCACCCGGGCAGCAATATCTTGCCACAGTACAGCAGCCCAGATGGGTTTACCTCTGGGTTGTGTGGTAACACCCCCAAGGGGCATTTGCCACCATCCATGAGTCAGTGTAAAGATAATTACTGGCCACTTTTATCATTTAGCAATGTCCAAGGCCAGCTGGATGGCTTTCACCTCAGCAAACTGACTCGATTCAACCTCTCCTTCAGCAGTTTCTGCAACTTGTCTTTGAGGACTCCATGCAGGTGCCTTCCATCTCTGACACTTTCTCATACCACAGCAGGACCTATCAGTAAGCAAGGCATATTGCTTTTCACTTTCTGACAGTTCATTATATGGTGGGGCCTCTTCAGCACACATCACCTCCTCCTCTGGTGACATTCCAAACTCTTTGCCCTTGGGCCAGTCCATGATGACTTCTAGAATTCCTGGACAACTGGGATTTCCTATTTGAGCTTGTGTAATTAGTGCAGCCCACTTACTCCATGTAGCATCGGTTGCATGATGCGTATTTTGTGTACTACGTAATCCCCAGTGGTAAGTAGAATTGAAACCTAGGGACATGATCTGTTCTGGAAGACACAGAAATGTCTTTGAAATAATTTATGGCTAAAGTTACTTATACTTCATCACACCAGAAAGAAGTTTCAGAACTTCTTGTCTGAAGGATAATATTTTAATTATGGAGCAGGATTCTTAGCTCTTTACCTAGGAGAAGTGCCTCAGAAGAGGCCCTCTTCTGGTAGCAGCTGACGCATACTCAGTAGTGCTGAATAAGTCTAGAATCAAGCCCTGCAGTGGCATGCTGAAGGTTTGTTTAGTAAGAGATACTGACTGTAAGGGGCACAACCTTCAGCAGTTGTTAGCAGATCAGTGATGGGACGTAGTGGAATTCAGGAGGTAAAAGCTGACCTTTCTTAAGCTGCTTCCTTCTCCACTATTGAGAGGCAGGGAGCTACTGAAGGAAACACCAAGGGAATTGTTAAGCAGTTGTTAGTCTAGTCTGGAGCATACTTTAAATTTGTGGAGTGGAGTTTAATTAGCACCATAATAGAGTTGAGGGTTCAGCCTTCCAGTTAACCTTTTACATCAAAGAAACAAATTCTAAGTGGACAAATAAAATCTGATAAATAATTCATTGGGTTTTTTCTTTCATTGTATATTCTTATATTTGCCTTGATTTTGCTTTGTAGTTGAAGTAAGTGACCACACTTGTGTTATTTGCACAGCCTGTTACAAAGAAGTGAGCTGACAGGGCATAGTGCAGTAAACACACATCCTTGACATCTACCCAAAGTACTTGTGCACTTTTTGTACCTCCTTTTTGAGGCTTCTCCAGATTAACTCCTACACACTTAAATTATCATGATCTTCTTTTTGTATGAACAACTCTTGTCTTAGGAAGATTTATCTGTTTTTCCTGGGATAAATAGATTTCATTGTGTTGCTATGGTTTCTGTACGAATTCTGTAAGATTTTATAGTTTTATTAGTTCTACAGGTGTAATCTTTCTACTGCTTAATTTTTCTTCCTTAAATCCATTTGGTGTATTAAAAAATATGGTTTCTCCTTCTAGTTTTGGGACAACAGTGTGTAATTCCCATTCAGACTTTGAACATTCAGAAACTGCATAAGTGGATGATGGGGGTCTTTTGAATGAGAACAGACATGAAGAATACAGCTTCTTAGTAAAAATATTTAGTCTCCATGTCTTATAAAAGATGTAGATGCAAGAATAATTCCTGTATTCATGAACTGATGTCTTGCATTTACTGCTAAAATCTGGAAATGTTCATCAGGTTGCAGGATGTCTCAATATAAGTAGTGTCTTAAACCTCTGCCTGCCAGCATTAATTTCTGGCATTGGTCAGCTTCCCCTCTATGCAAACGGAAGCCTTCTTTTGTGACATGCCAGATTCTAACTTCTCTTTTTACCTGGTTGGCTTTTTCTGTAGGCAAGAAGTACCTGTTTGTGTATGGTGGACGCTCTGCTCTGGAGCCTGTGCTGGGGGACTGGTATTTCTTGCACACTCAGGAGCTTTCCTGCACTGGGGTAAGAACTTAGGGAGGCCTGAGAAGTATAAATAGCCTTTGCTTTGTAGGTGTGTGCTGCTGTGTTGCAAGGCCAACTAAATTACAGAGGTATTGACATATTGAAGAGGATAGCATTGGCAGTAGACACACTCCATTGTGGTTAGAATCAGAGCTAGCTTCTGAACACCTTGCCATTTATTGTAACACAATCTTCACAGAATAGTTGAGGTTGGAAAGGGCTTTTGGTGATCATCTAGTACAGCACCCTTACTTAGAGCAGTTCTAACTAGAATAGGTTGCTCATGGTATTGTCCAGTTGAGTTTTGATTATCTCCAAAGATGGAGCCTTCACAACCTCTTGGACAACCTGTCAGTGCCTAATAGGAAAATGTGAGGGTTTTTTATACTTAAGTGGGTTTTTTTTTTTTATTTCAGGTTGTGCCCATTGCCTCTTGCCCTGACTCTGGATGCTACTGAGCACATTTTGTCTCTGTCTTCTTTCATCACTCCCAGTTGGCATTTACACATATTGATAAGATTTCCCTGTGAGCCTCCTCAGTCACTGAGGCAGGCAGCTCACTCAGGTGCTGCACGATCTGCAGTGGATACTCCAGCATGCATGGAGGTTTCTGAACTGCAGAAACCTCAGGGGAGCAGCCATGACCAAGCCCCTCACAGCTGTAAAAGAACCCCTTGGGGATCACTGTGACCAGGGCAGGCAGATGGGGCACAGTGTGGCTTTGCCAGGCAGAACCTGGTGATTTAAGGCATAGAGGAAAGTTGTAACAAGTTCCAGCAGCAGGCACATCTCCTCCATGACTGCCTCACCTTCCCAGGTGCCCTTGTAAAACAGGTATGAAGTTCTGGAAGTGGAACCAAACAGTGATAAGGGTGATGGTTCATCTAGCTGGGAGGTGTTGCCAAGGTTAAGTTGGCCTGTGCCCTGCATCGAACCACTTCCATTAAGAAAAAAAAGTATTATTTTCATAGGAGATTCTCTTCTGAGTGGAGCAGAAGGCCCAATATTCTGACCAGACCCACTTCCTTAGGGGAATCTGCTGTCTCCATGAGGCCTTTGTTGAAGATGTTACAAAAAAAACCTCCTACCCTGGTATGGCCCTTGGATTATTATCCATTATTGCTTTTTCATGTAGGCTGCAGTGAAGTTTCCATAAGAAGTCCAAAGGCGATCAAAAGATACTGCAGGTCCTTAGGACAACTGGTTAAGGGTTCAAGAGCACAGGTTATATTTTCCTCCATCCTCCATCAGTTACACAGAATGATGAGGGAAGTAACAGGAAGACCCAGTAAATCAATGCCTGGGTCCAAGCCTGGTGTCACTGGCAGAATGTGAGTTTTTTTTGATCTCAGGTCAGTCTGCATGACACCGAGCTGCTGGCAACGTGTGGAGTGCACCTTTCTCAAGGGGAAAAAAGGGGTTCTGCACAGGAACCCCTTTTAGGGGGTTAGCAGGGCTTATTGGTAGAGCTTTAAATTAGATTTGAAGGGGTAAAATTGTATAAAATAAGGTTCAGTAGTGATTAGCCCAAGGACAGCACACCAATGGTTGAGGGACAGCATTTGGGCGAGGTCCTTCACTCTGCTCCGTGATGTGCTGAGTACACTGGAGCACATTTGAAATTTCTTTATGCTAATATGTGCATGAGGAGTAAGCAAGAGGGGCTGGAAGCTTTGGCCTAGTCCCAGAGCAAGACATCATGGAGCAAGAAATCTTATGGAGCAAGTCCTGTGACTGATGTTCCACGGTGGATCGTTTTAGGCTCTACAGGAGGGATAGGCAGTGTAAGTGAGGCTGGAAGGGTGGCTCTGTATGTAAGGGAGGGCTTGGATTATGTGGTGTGACGCTTGCAGTTGGCAGTGACACAGTTGGGAGCCTCTGTGTAAGGATTAAAAGAAAAGCCAATAAAGCAGATGTTGTGGGAGTCTATTATCAGCCCCCCAGCCAGGATGATAATAGTGATGAATTACTCTGTTAGGAGCTAAGGGATATCGCTAGATCAGCTGCATGTGTCCTTATGGGTGATTTTAACTTCCCAGATGACAACTGGGAACCTCATGCAGGAAATTCCTGAAGCATGTTGAAGATAACTTCTTGGTGCAGGTACTAAAGGAGCCAGCTGGGAAAGGTGCCCTCCCAGATCTGTTGTTTATAAACAGTGAAGGACTCGTGGGCATAGTGGTGATTGGTGGTTGTCTTGGTCACAGTGACTATGCGAAGTAGTTGAATTTCGAATTGTTGGTGATAGGGCAACTGCCAGCAAAACTTTGACACTAGATACAGGAACTTCATGCTGCTGAAGGAACTGGTTCAGAAGGTGCCCTGGGAATCTGTTTTTGAAGGCACTGATGACCATGAATGCTGTTCAGTTTTTAACAGCATAGGAGCAGTCAATTCCAAAGTGTCAGAGGTCAAGCAAGTGGAGCAGAAGGCCAGCTTGTCTGAGCAGGAATCTTCTGGAACTCCAAGTGGAAAAGGAATGTGTACTGGAAGCAAGGGCAGGTGACACAGGAGGACTACATGGATGCTGTTTACCACTGTGGGGAGAAGTTTTGTGTGGCCAAGCTTGATGAGAGTTCAAGCTGGCCAGCACTGTGAAGGACAACAAAGCAGCAAAAAAGAGAGAAAAGCTAGTTCAAAAGCAAGAGGAGGATCAGAGATAACATTGGGCTGTTACTTTATGAGGTCGGGCGCCTCACAAATAGTGTCATAGAAAAAGTGCAGACTTTAATGACTTCTTTGCCTCTGTCTTTGACACAGACTATATGTCTCTGACAATATTGTGAACACAGTGTCCAGCACACAGCTGGACAAGTTCATAGTATGATGAATGAACAATTGGCTGATGGGTCAGGCTCAAAGAGTTATAGTAAATGGGGTTACATCAGGCTGCTCAACTGTGGTGTTCATGGGGCTCAGTTATAGGGCCAGGGCTCTTTAATATCTCTATAAATGATTTGGATGCAGGAATTGAATGTACATTAAGTATATTTGCTGGTGATACTAAATTAGGAGGAGCAGTGGATTCTGTTGAGATTTGAGAGGCCTTCCAGAGAGATCTGGGTAGACCAGAAAGCTGGACAGTCACCAACCATATGAAGTTTAACAAGAGCAAGTGCTGGATTCTGTTCCTGGGATGGAATAATCCTGGTTATATGCACAAATTAGGGGACAAGAGGCTGGAGAGCAGCCCTGCAGAAAGAGATGTGGGGATCTGAGTTGATGACAAGTTGAACATGAGTCAGCAGTGTGTCCTGCTAGCCAAAAGGGCTGACCATGTCCTGGGGTGCATGGAGCACAGCATCGCTGGCTGATCAAGGGAGGTGATTGTGACACTCTGTACTGCACTGTGGTCCCCACAGTGTGGCCCCGTCTTGGCTGCTATGCACAGTTTTGGGTGCCTCAGTATAAAAAGGGCATCAAACTATTAGAGTGTGTCCAGATGAAGGCAGTCAAGATGGTAAAGGGTCTCAGGGGCAAGATTTATGAGGGGTGGCTGAGGTAACTTGATTTGTTCAGCCTGGAGAAGAGAAGGCTGAAGGGTGCCCTCATCCCTCATCACAGTCTACAACTTGTTTACAGGGAGCAGTGGAGGGGGAGCTGCTCATCTCCTTTCTCTGATGGCCAGCAACAGTGCATGATGGAATGAAGCTGTGTTAGGGGAAGTTCAGATCGGACATCAGGAAAAGGCTTTTCACTGAGAGGATGGGTGGTCACTGGAACAAGTTCCCAAGGGAAGTGGTCATGGTACTAAGCCTGTCAGAGTTCAAGAAACATCTGGACAATGCTTTTGGTTATATGGTTCAATTTTAGGTTGTCCTGCGAAGAGCATGGAATTAGACTCAATGATCCCTTGCAGGATAGCGCCAAATTATTTGGAAATCAAACTTTGAGAATATTTAGAATTCACTCTGTGGAAATGGTGGTGTCCCACAGGATCAGTCCTGGGTTCCAGTTATTAATGACAAGAATGATGATGTCAACTGCCTATATTATATAGGCAGAGTAGATCAATAGTACATTAGTGGACAAGATGAAAATTCAAAATTACTTTGACATGGAAGAAATACTTGTGGAAAAACAAACTACAGTTTATTAAAGATAGACTGAATTTTAAAAATAGTGCATAGCACAATTACATGGTGAGAGATGCATAATTACAGGAGATCATAGAATTGTGTAATGGTTTGGGTTGAAGGGACTTTAGAGCTCCTCCAGTTCCAACCCCCTGCAACAGGCAGGGACACCTTCCACTAGAGCAGCTTGCTCCAAGCCCCTGTGTCCAACCTGGCCTTGAACACTGTGAGAGATGGAGCAGCCACAGCTTCTCTGGGCACCCTGTGCCAGCACCTTAGCACCCTCACAGGGAAGAACTTGTGCCTAAGAGCTCATCTCAGTCTCCCCTCTGGCAGTTTTAAAGCCATTGCCCTTTGTCCCACCACTAGTTGCTCTTACA
The DNA here is from genome assembly GCA_030323915.1 of Brotogeris chrysoptera. Lineage (NCBI taxonomy): Eukaryota > Metazoa > Chordata > Aves > Psittaciformes > Psittacidae > Brotogeris > Brotogeris chrysoptera. The sequence continues at coordinate 8,143 of JARCZZ010032407.1, forward strand.
AAAAGTCCTCTCCAGCTTTCTTATAGCTTCCCTTTAGGTACTGGACCATGAGCTAAACATGAATAAGCAATAATCATGCTGTTGCGGAACGCCTAAACTGTGTGTTCAGGTGTGTAACCAGGAATGTTATCTGTAAGAAACATGAGTTAGTCCTTTCTATTCTTTTCAACGCTCTTATTCTCAGTGGGACCTTTGTTAAATACTCAAATCAGGTTCCTGAGAAAAAGAGGTGTCTGGGATGCAAATACAGTTCTATAAAGGTATGCAGCAAGGGTGACCAGACTGCATACCTTGCAGGGGAAGATTATGAAGGACTTGCAGCTGTTGAGTCTGGAGAAGAGTCAAGATACAAGTAAATCTTCATCTATGTAAGCTATAGCTGCAGAGGGGACAACCAAGTTGTTCTAAATTTTTACTTTGTGTAGTACAGGGAATCTATAGAGAGGGCAACTGGACACTAAGAAAAGCTATTGTGAAGTGCTGCAACTGACTGCCTAAAGAGGGGAGAAATTCTTGTAATGGCAGACTTACATAAGCTATTAAATAACCATCTCTTCAGATGATAATCAATAGAGTTGTATTTGCTGTAGAAGAAAGGGATGGACCAGATGACTTCTGAAATTTTCTCGATAGCTTTTTTGCTAAGAAATTTCTTCACACCTCTCATCTTACACAGTTTCCTTTACTGCTTGCGCTGAAGATTTTCTTTCTGCATATTAGTGCTGCAGTTCAGCATTTTGTCTTGCTGTGGTATGAGCCACTGGTTTCCTGCTTTGCTGGTCACTGCATTAGTCCATGTGTTGGTAAACTTGTGGTTTTAAGGTGTGTGTCTTGAACAGAAAGCAGCATACAAGAATGCAGAGAAAGATGCCTTTAAGAAATGTGCAGAAATAAAGCTCTTGTTGTGGTCTAAGCCCAGCCTGTAACTCAGAACCACGTAGCTGCTTGCTCACTCGTCCCTTTGTCCCTCCCCCCCGCCCCTGGCTCCCAGAGGGATGGGGTGGAGCATAGAAAGAATGTAACTCCCATGGGTTGAGATAAGAACAGTCCAATAACTAAGGCGTAACACAAACCACTACTGCTACCACCAATAATAATAATGGTCAGGGAAATAACAAGGAAAGAGAATATAAAACTAAAAGAGGGAAAAGGAAAATAACAAACACAAGTGATGCCCAGTACAGTTGCTCAGCACCTGCCAAGGGATACCCAGCCTGACCTGAGCAGTGATCTGGGCCTCCTGGGTAACTCCCCCCAGGTTCTATACTGAGCATTATGTGTTGTGGGATGGAATGCCCCTTTGGCTAGTTTGGGTCAGGGGTCCTGTCTCTGCTTCCTCCTGGCTTCCTGTGCGCCCCCTCACTGGCGGAGCATGAGATTGAAAAGTCCTTGATCGGAGTTAATGTTACTCAGCAACAACTAAAAACACCAGTGTGTTATCAGCACTGTTATCATGCTAAAGTAAAAAACACAGCACTGCACCAGCTGCTAAGGAGAAAAATGACTGCTCGAGCTGAACCAGGACAGCCTTCTAAAGGGTATGATATTAAATATGAATGATATTACATGAACTGTGGGCCAGAAAAAACTGGAGATTGTGAAAATGGAAACACTTCTGCTTAGCAGTCCCTAGAGAAAGACTTGTAAGTTTTTTTCTGGTTGTTCCCTATCACACTTTGTTCTCTTCCAGTAACTGTTCTATCCTGTGGCAGGAAAGAATGTTACATTCCACAGGACGTGCAAACGGAAGAGGTCATTTAAGAGCCTAGACACAAAGAAGGTACTTAGGCTGGCAAACTTCAGCCTTGGACTTGTTTTCCTAGATTCCTGTGGAGGGTCCAATACCAGAAAGCCGTCACTCTCACACTGCCTGTAGCTGGAAAGGAGGAGTGGTAATTGCAGGAGGTCTGGGAGCAGCTGAGCAGCCATTAGGTTCAGTTTTCTTTCTGAGGGAGCTTGAACATGGCTTTCAATGGCTGACAGTAGAGACACACCCCCCTCTCATACCAAGGTAAGTAGAAGGCTTTCAGCAGTGGATCTTTGGCCTGTCTCCATCTCTGTTACTAATGGAGTTCAATCTCATTTTTAACTCACAGGTATTCACATACTGCACATGTGCATGACGGCAAACTTCTGCTTGTTGGTGGAGTGTGGTTTCACACATCCTCTGTGCCAGGCATCACTGTCATTGACTTAATGAGTGGTCTTTGCTTGGACTATATGATTAATGTGGTAAGTACTGCAATTTTTGTTTTAGGGTAAACAGTGTCAGGTGAAGGAATGTGGTAACTTCAAGGCTACTCCCTGAAATGGAGTCAGAAATGCAAAGTAGACAGATTCATGAGTAGAATAACCATTCCCTGTTTGACATAGAATCTAATTTTGAAGTGCTTTTACCTGCTCAGAGAGCATAATAACGTTAAGAGAGTATGAGTGTGCAGAAGACTGGAGGGTATGGGGCAGCTCTATACCAGACAAGGGCATGGAGCTGCTCTGTTCCAGACAAGGGGAGCAGAATTGAGATGGGCACAAGCACAGTAATTTCAAGATGTCTGTGGAAGAAGACATATCAAACCAGAGCCTGAGTTAGCCTTTATGGTGGAAATTGCTGTGTGCTGTAGCTGCTGCCAGAAATACAAGAAGAAAACAACATGGAAGTACTGGAAACTCCACTTATTAAACATAAGAAAACTTCAGTGTAAGGGCGATTGAGCACTGAACAGGTTGCTGAGAGAGGCTATAGTGTCTCCATCATTTGAGATACTCAAAACCTGACTGGGCAAGGTACAGAGCAACCTACTGTAGTTGAGCCTGCTTTGAACAGGTGTGGTTGGACTAGATGATACTTAAGACTTTCCTTCCAGCCTCGACTACTCTGTGATTCTGTTCTGTGATTGAGCCTTGGGTGACATGGTTTAGCATGAGGTGTCCCTGCCCATGGCAGGGGGCTTGGAGCTGGATGATCTTGAGGTCTTTTCCAACCCTAACTATTCTATGATTCAGTGAAGAACAATCATTAGGTGATTTTGGCATACTCTGGGCAAAACTTAGCCTAAGTCCGTGAGTAGTCCTCATCTGTGGTAATACTGCCTGGAGTACAAGAAAGACATGGACCTGGGGCAGTTCCAGAGGAAGCCATAGACATGATCAGAGGCTTGAAACATCTCCCGTGAGGACAGGCTGGAGAGAGAGTTGGGGTTGTTCAGCCTGAAGAAAAGGCTCTGGCAAGACCTTATTGCAGCCTTTCAACACTTAAAGGTGGCTTCTAAGAAAGATGGGGACAGACTTCTTGGTAGGGCCTACATCAGCAGGACAAGGGGCAATGGGTTTAAACTAAAATAGGGTAGATTCAGACTAGATATAAGGAAGAAACATTTTACAGTGAGGGTGATGAAATGCTGGAACAGGTTTCCCAGTGAGGTTGTAGATGCCCCATCCCTGGACACATTCAGGGTTGGACAGGGCTCTGAGCAACCTGATCTGGTTGAAGATATCCCTGCTTATTGCGGGGGGGTTGGGCTAGATGACCTTTAAAGGTCCCTTCCAACCCAAACCCAAACTCATGATTCTATGAGAAAGTTTCAGTTGCTTGACAAGTTTTTATTTCTTTTTTACAAAAAGAAACAAATTTCTGTAGATACCTCTGTATATGGATCCTGTCCTTGGTGAAATTGGGATTTGTGACTTGTCTGGTTTATATCATAGGCAGTATATATGCATCTGGCTGACCTTGCAGCATTTTCCTGAGGGTTTAAAGCATGAAGTATGCTTAAATGTAGTTTATTTTTTTTTCTTACTGTCTATAGCATCAGTTAGAAGTGGCCCAGGATCCTTTGGCTAAGTAGGTTTCTGTTGCTGGATAGCAGTGAGGATGGCTAAAGTAGTAATAAAGTTATATCTGAAAGGACAGAATTGTTTACATGGCATAAGTGGATGCAGATGGATGAATTGGGAGCTGCTTTTGCTTATGAGCTGTTTGTTTTGACTTAGATGAAACTCTGTAGCCTTTTGAACCTCCTAGTACTGAGCTAAAACATTGATAGTACTGTACAGTGTATATGGATTGGTCCCAAATTTTGAAAGACTTGAATTGTCAGTGATTTTCTGTGCAGCACTGGATATTATGAGTATTAGTGTTTGATACCTGCACTAGAAAGTGATAGCACCAAACCCATTTGCTCACAGCTTTCTCTGTGCTTGAAAAAGCCATGGAGCAGTTACTGTGAACAGGTATGTCTGTTTCTCCAAGAATCTAGATAAGGATACCCTCATAAAATTTACATTCTGTCTTGAGCATTCTACAAGGGAAGCCTCTATAACATGTCCTCTTCAGACTCCAGTGGCCCCAACAATAGTTTAATTGTCAACACAGGAGTTTTGTTACTGCTGCAGCCTGTTATCTGCAACAAGTGTCTTTCCAAGGTTCACTTTCCTGAGCTTTCAAATATTGGAGGTCATCATGAAAGAGCATCTCTTCAGATTATCAGATAAACAAGTTATAAATCAGATGTTTTTTGCACTGCAGATGTATCAGTGTATGCTTTAGGCTGTCTCCTTTGTGGTGAAGAGGGCATGATTGTTCACTGCTTCTTCTGATGTAAGAACTAGGAGACATCAAAAGAAGCTGGCAGGCAATACACTTCAAAAGAGTGCTTCATATGAAACATACGTAAGCTCTGGAGCTCCTTGTCACAGGATATGAATGCCGAAGGTTTACATGGATTCAGAAAGTGATGGGCTATGTTCCTGGAAGGAAAAACATTAAGGTTCAGGGTTACAAAGACATCGTCATTAACAGTCTGTTGTGGTTTAAGCCCAGCTAGCAACCCAGAACCACGCAGCCACTTGCTCACCTCCCTACCCTTCCTCCCCCCACTCCCGGAGGGATGAGGAGGAGAATTGAAAGAATGTAACTCCCACGTGTTGAGATAAGAGCAGTCCAGTAACTGAGGTATAACACAAACCACTGCTGCTACCACCGATAATAATAATGACAAGGGAAACAACAAGGGAAGAGAATACAACCACTCACCACCTGCTGACTGATACCCTGCCTGACCCAAGCATCTAGCCCTTCCAGGTGACTGCCCCCAGTTTATATAGTGGGCATGACGTGCTGTGGTATGGAATACCTCTTTGGCTAGTTTGTGTCTAGTTTTAGTCAGGTGTCCTGTCTCTGCTTCCTCGCGGCTTCCCCTCCTCCCTGGCGGAGCATGAGACTCAGAAAGTCCTTGGTCAGATTAAACATTACTGAGCAACAACTGAAAACATCGGTGTTATCAGTGCTGTTCCCAGGCTGAAAGTCAAAACCACAGCACTGCACCAGTTACTAAGAAGGAGAAAATGACTGCTACTGCTGAACCCAGGACACAATCACTGAACTGCAAGTTGTTGTGTGGACTATACTAGAGGAGTGTATTGTGGTTTCCTTGGTCATGTGTTCTCTAGCTATTTATTTTTGTCCACATTTGTGGGTGGTATAGTGGACTAAATGGGACCCAGTGTGATTGTTCTTCACTTCCTGAAGAAGGTATGATATGAAATAACCTCTACAGCATTGTATGAAGTACACGTGTTGAAGTCTTGTGTGTTTAAAACCTTTTTTTAGGAACATCTGGAGTGGCCATTAATGCTACATAATCATAGTAGTGTCTTTCTGCCAAATGAGGAGGAGTTGTTGATTATTGGTGGTGGGGGCAACTGCTTCTCCTTTGGGACACACCTGAACCCAGAGCCTGTCTCATTGAGCCTCAGCAACATCCTGACAACCACTGACTGGGACCAGACAGGACTGAACCATGCTGCTGCACTGTGGTGAGACATCTATTCACTTGTTCGTCCAAGAGAGCAAAATGTTTCCACAAGGGTTTTGTATCCAGAATGTATTTGTAAAAGTGTGGGCTTAGGAGGGACAGTTATGACAAGGAGTTTCATACCTCTTCTGTCTTGGTTTTGTACTGCTCTTTATGTTGCTGCAAATAAAGTATCTCAAAGGTAGCTCTGTGGTGATAGCAGTAAGGGTGAAGTGAGGAACAGTGCTGCCTTCAAAAGGGACATGACTGCACAGTGCTGACTTGGGGGTACGGTGAAGTCACTGAGTCACAAAGCCCTTGGAAATGTTCAGTCAATCATAACCAAATAAGTGAAAGGAAGTGTATCATGTGTCATACCTGAAAGTTTCAAAAGCTTGTGTCCAGTCTATGACAAACTCCTGCTCCTCTGATTCTTGTTGCCAGGACCCTGCTAGCTGCAGCCCTTGTTTGTTTCCTGGGAGGGTCACAACGTATCAGTGAAAGAGGGGCAGGGGGATGCTGCATAAAATCATTACTTGATCTCATTGCTAACATTTGAACTTTCCTATGTCTGGAAACTGTTAATGGTGAGGACACTGTGCTTGGAAAACAATTTGAACACAGTGTTAAAACAAGGATGATCTTGAGAAAGCATGTATACTTTTGCCTGTGTTTTGTACAGGATGACCAGATTAGCTCAGGGAGGTTTTTGTGTTGGGGAAAGCCCTGTGGAAGATAACTGGAGAGACTCCTTGGAGCATGAACTAGAAAATGAGAAAGGGAGATCTCTAAAGTTATTGCAGTACCAAACTCAGTTGAGACTGCTGATTGAGGTCACGTCTGTAGGCACCCAAAAATCATATTGCCTTCTGAATTCTTCAATGCAGTGTTGATAAACCTGTGAAATTAAGAAGGTGGAATAACCTCAGTGGCTCTTCATGGCTTCTACTGGCTGTGATAAGGAAAGGGGTACAAAGCAAAGTGCCTTTGAGAGCACCTTCTGGGACTGGAGTGTGTCCAAGGAGCTGGCAGTGGAGCAGGAGTAGGCCCTGCAGTCACTCAATTCTGTTTCTTGTCAAGCTCCCTCCTCTTGCAGTTGTGATGGCCGATGTCCTGGACATGGATACTGGGGATATCCTGTGAGTTGGATGGGCCTCAGGTGAGGTGTGTGTAAAGAAAAAAGTAAGTGCAATTCACCAAGGCAGGAGCCAGAAGGGGAACTGCAGCTTGACGAACTTCAGTATAGTCTTCTGGCTGCAGAGGACAGGAATCAGGCGATACTAGGAGCTGCATAATGAATCCATGAAGAACCTCCCAGTTTACAGCCCCAGCAGTTGATGGAATTAACTCAGGTTATAAAGTGGATCACCTGTATTCCTTGCTGCCCTGATGTAGAGGTCCTGCTGCTTTGTGTCAGGACAGGATGCAGAGGTAACAGTTCACAGCAGTAGTGCACTGCAGCCAGTTTTCTTTGTGACCTCAGTAAAAAAGCACTTGGAATATGGAAGGTATAGATTAAAATGCCATTTATTGAAGCTAAGACCAGAAGGCAAAAGGGCAATATAGGTTATCATATGTCCCTTCAGATGCTGCAAACATGGAGTTAGGGGGGCCTCCAGTTAGGGCATGGCTGAATGGGGGCAGATGCTGCCTATGGAGAAGTTCCACCAACAGCTTGGTCTCTCAAGCTCTTATTTTCTTAATACAAAACAATACCATGCATCATTTCTGCTGTCAAATGAACGGATGTTCGCTGGGGAACCTGCTGCTTTACTTAAGGACAAAAGAGAAGCGCCTGCAGTTGATGTAACTGCCGGTGCCCAGGGGTTGTCTGCGGGTTCCTTTATTACAGCTCTCAGGTGGATCACTTCCTGCGAGCGAGGGCTGTTTGCGGCACAACAAAGGCCACGAGCACCCCGTGTGCCCGCCCGCAGACTCCCGTGGAGCCGCGGCGGCCATTGCTCACCGGGAGCTAGCAACTACCACGTGACACCAGCCACTTGCGGGGACAGCAGCAGGGACGAAGGGGGCACGGCGCGGAGCCCGGGCTGCAGTACCGAACTCTGGACACAGGATGGCAGCAGCGAGTGGCGCCCGGCGCCACACCGCGCCCCCACCCCGGCTCTATCGAGTTTCGCGGGGTTATCTCCTCCCAGCAAAGCCCTCCACCCCTGCCCCAACCTTTGCAGACCCGGACTCAGGGTTTTGGAGTATTATTGGGGCACCAGGGCTGATCCGGCGGCACTGGGGTGACCCAAACGACACCATCCATCCCCAGATTCCCCACACTCCGTTTTTATTCCACTTCCCCCGAAGCAAAAAGAGACAAACAAAACCTAAAAAGAAAAAAATCTCAGGAAAAACGGAGAGAAACTGCTCCAAGGAGCACTCCCCGCGGGATGTAAACAGGGCGCGGGGCAGCAGCGTCGCAGCTCCTTGCCTCTGCGGCGGCGAAAAGGTGAGCGTTTGCTGCCACCATGTGACCAAACATCGCTACTGCAGGTGGGGGAGATGGGGTGGGGCGGAGTGGCTCCGGGCGGCGCT
>JARCZZ010032409.1:0-35672 GCA_030323915.1 Brotogeris chrysoptera
ATGGTTTAGTGTGAGGTGTCCCTGCCCATGGCAGGGGGGTTGGAACTGGATGATCTTAAGGTCCTTTCCAACCCTAAGTATTCTATGATTATATGATTCTGTCAGTCCAGCGCAGGACAGGAACCTTCCCTTCTCTGGAATTGCCTCACCATGTCTCAATAACTCAGGTTTACTAGAATTTGGTCAAAACCGTGATCTCGCCTCCCTGCCCACAGTGCCTTTCTATCTTTGAGAGAAATAATCAAACACAGCTCTGAGCTCAATTTCCCCATCTGCCACTACAATATAGTGCAGTGTGCTGCAACATCTGTAGGTGATTCCATGCATGAAGGAGTATATAGACGTCTCTGCAAAATGCTAGATTGGGGTCACTTCTGAAGCATTTGGTAATACTTCTGTGAAGGGAGAAGCAGACTGTTTTGTTTACAGCACAGACATTTCCTTTACTTAAAATGGATCTTTGAGAGCCTTCCTGAGCTGTAAAACCAGGGTGCAAGCTGGCATGTAGATTCGTTAGTGTACTGCTCATTTACATTGCTGCAGATTTCGGCCTGTTTTCTTGCACCATGTTACAGACAAGTCCTGCAAGTTTGAAGGGTTCCCCCACTTCCCCAAATAACTAATTTGTTCTCGGGAGCTTTGCCTTTTACAAAACTGTTGGCTTATCCAACAATACAAGCACTTGAAGATGCAGTGTGCAGCCCACTCATGTCAGTGCAGTTCTTTCCATGCCTAAAGTTTAAGCACACTGCCTATTAGGCCAGCACACTGACAGAGCTGGAATAATTGAAATATTTCTGGTTTTCTTTTATGTGTGAGGACAAAGCACCAAAAAATGTTTGTTCCGCTCAGTTCACATATGCCTATCACCGGAAGTAGTTGTGTTTAGAAGGGGTTGAACTCGTGAGGTTTTCTATTGGAATTACATAAGGAAAACACGTCCTAACCTGACCGATCATAGGTGTATAGCTTTAACAGCTATTAGTTACACTGATTGGTTATCTGAACTGAGCAGTGGAAATGATCAGTTTATAGGAGCTGTCAGAGATATTGATCAGGAAAAAAGCTGTTTGGATAGTGACATCTGAAACAATTGTTTTAAACCAGTCAGAAATATAGCTGTTGATTGACTGAAGAGGATTCTTCTGGCCTGTAAGTGTACAGGTTTGCTTTCTTAACTCAGCAGGATGCTGCAGTGTGAATTTCGAGAATCATCTCTTTAAAGAAAGTTATAAGGAAAACACAGTGCAGCAGTGGTTGATTGAACATCTTTGAAACTATGGAGGAGCAGAAGCAGCCAGGGTTATTTTTGTGATTATTTCTCAGCTATCCAAATCTGAGATGGGAAACATTACCTAGATTTAATCAGGAAGATGTACAAAGGGCCGTTGTTCAGAATCTGCCTGGAAAGTCCATGTGCACATCACTTCCTTGGACTGAGAGATTTGCAAATGGAGGAGCATGGAAACAGGAAGCGATTTGTGGTGTTGAGCAGCCAATTGAGAAATTGGTACTAGGATTTGTTCTAGAGCGATTTTACCTGGATGTGTTTTCTTCAGGCCTCTGATTAACTGCCTTAATTCATACCTATGCAAAGGGATGGCACATGGCATTGTATTGAACCTCCACACCAGGAGAAATTTCAGGTAGTGAAATGGTTGCCTTCAGTATCTCTCAGGGTAATTAAAGAACAAATATCTCTTGTTTTCCCCTTCTTTGTCAGCCAGTCATTGCAAAAGCAAATAAATTTAAAGTGCAGTCTGAAAAGACTCATGATCCAGACATCCAATTCATGTATTTAGAGTCTTTTGTTATCATGCATGGCCTTTCTTTGGATTCCTTTCCTTCCCTTGAATTACCCCAGCTCTTGCCCTCTGTATTCTAGGCTGTTTCTTATTTAAACACTGTTAAATGTTGTTGTTTATGATATGGAAGGTGTCTAAACTGTCAGCCAAGACTGGTATCCCTGTATCCTCAGTGCATGCGCTGAATGGAACAGCTTACAGCTTTTCATGAAGTTGTCTGCTTCTTTTGTGTTACCGTCCCTCCTTTGGGAATGGAAAAGTGAGATGTGACCGCATAAAGTGGCTTTTTCCAACAGCATGCAAACTGCCTGTGGCACAGCTGGGGAAACTGAGCCAGAACATCCCAGTCTCATGCCAGGGCTCTCGGCCTGTTCTCCTGCATTAAAAAGCACAGGCTGGGAAAAGCCAGATCCCAGAGCCCTGCTATGTGTATCACCAGCTTTCATTTTGCTCATCTGCTTGGCAGCCCCTGTGTAAGACTTATGCCAGTCTCTTTCCAGCCATGGTATCAACACTCCAGTTTGGGGGGCTGAAGTTTCCTAAGTGTGGTAGCTGCCCAAGGATTAGACTTCAGTTATTGCAACGCCAGTTCATCTGCTAGCTTGGCAGAACGAGGAGGAGAACCAAAATACCCCTTCATTTCCAGTAATAGCAAAATCCTGTCTCTGTCATCAGCAGCTCTTCAGCTGAAGCACCTAGGGATTTGAGCATGGAAATTTGGCATGGAAATAGCCTTTCATTACAATCATGTCTCTGAGCATTCCCATGAAAAACTGCTTTTGATCATCAGCGGGCTTGGCAAGTATTACCTTGCAGAGATTGCAAACTGCAAACCTGCAGAGTTTTTTGATACCGATGAATAGGATCATTATCCCAGGATATTATTTGCAGGGCAGGAGTGCTTCAGAGCTCCTGTGAGGGCTGAGACAACATTGATACACACTCATAAATAGGGAAGGGGAACGCTGCTGTTTTCCTGCAGGATTGTGCTTATGCAGGGGGGATAGCTTTAAACTGACAGAGCTACGGTAGATTTAGATGAGACATTAGGCAGAAGCTCTTCCCTGTGAGGGTGCTGAGGCACTGGCACAGGGTGCTCAGAGAAGCTGTGGCTGCCGCATCCCTGGCAGTGCTCAAGACCAGGTTGGAACAACCTGCTCTAGTGGAAGGTGTCCCTGCCCTCGGCAGGGGGTTGGAGCTGGGTGAGCTTTAAGGTCCTTTTCAACCCGAACCATTCTGTGACTCGTTCCGTGCTGCTGATGGGCAGCGCGGTCCGGTTCCAGCGGCGGAGGGCGCTGTGCCGATGGCCGCCGTTCGGGACGGCTCCCGAGCAGGGGCCGCCGGGGGCGGGGGGGTGCCTGGGCCCAGGCTCGCGTGGCCGCGCCCCGCCATCGCCGGTGTCACGGCGCCATCTAGTGGCGGCGGGCGGGGTGTGCCGGTCGGGCGCGGGTGGGGGGGCGGCCGTTGCGCCGTGCGGCCGGGCCGTGAGGTGAGGTGAGGAGAGCCGGGCCGTGAGGTGAGGAGAGCCGGGCCGTGAGGTGAGGAGAGCCGGGCCGCCGCACGGGGCAGCCGCTGTAGGCGCTGAAATCCCGCCCGCCGTGCGTAACCTGGAGATGGCCTCGGCATTCCCGGCCGGGAGCGCCCGCACTGCGGGCAGGTTTGCTGCTGGCGCAGGGCGGGTGCAGCTCCGCGGGCACCACAGACAGGGTGAGCTCCTCTTTGCCCCTGAAGGTTTTGGTTGCTTGTCGGTCATCGTTCTGGGTCACTCTCGCCCTTCCCTGTGAGGGTGCTGAGGCGCTGGCACAGGGTGCCCAGAGGAGCTGTGGCTGCCCCATCCGTCTGCAGTTACAGAAGCAAAGCTTATTCTGTAAGCCGTTGCCAGTTCAGGAGCATGGCAGTACAGGAAGGTATGGAATTGCTAAGCCTTGCACAGCAAATTTAGTTCCCTGAACTGTTGTGGTGCAGAAACTTCAGTGAAGGTGAGCTCTCTGGTGGGCAGGCTGGAGTACATAACAGTCTGCTTAGCCTAGTAAACCCATCACATGGAACAGATGACTGATAAAATAAGCATCGCAAACATAGCATCCTGGGGAGAAGAGTGATATGTACTCCTACATTAACTGATTGGTTGAAATAGCAGTTTTGTTTTCATCCCTTCCCCGGATTAGTGGCTAAAATAACCCACCACCCCTCAACAGGAAAACAAAATGTGCATAAAGCAGGGATAACGGTTTACAAAATGTCCTGTGGTCCTTCTGACAAATAGCTTAATTTCCAGCAAATGTACGAGATAGTCCACCTTTAGGTGGCGGAGCTAGTTGGGATCATCTGGTGTCTTTGTCTAAGCAAACTTATTGATTGTACCCAACTCCACTGAAGCAATTCATAAGTGGGAAATACCATACAGCAACCAGTAGCGTTTTGCCCAGAGCAACATCTGTGCTCCAAGCTGCTTACTGTAATACTGAGCAGTACAAATCTGTTGAGTTGATAACACAGTGTCTAATGGTAAATCTGGATCAGTGTTGCATGTATCCAAGATTAAGCGTTTCTGAATCAAAGCCTTCAAATCCATTAAAAAAGAAACAGGCCTTAATTCTTATCTTGCTGTAGCGGTGTTAGTGCAGTTACTCTGCTGATTTCACAGACATAACATCATCTTTAATAAATGGCAACTGAGATGACTGAGATATGTCAGCCTCAGCTGTAACTTCCAGCACTGGCAGTTGTCTTAGTTCATTTTTCTACCAAATGAAGTCACCCTTGTAATTGCTTAGGAAAGGCTGAAGGTGCCCAGAATTCATCATGGCACTGTTTCCTTGCAAAGGAATCCTCCTGTAAGCTGACTACACGTTTGAAAACATACACCCATCTACAGATAACTGAGAAATGTTGAACAAAGGCTGGTAAACATGTCAAAACAAAACAATTACACTTAAATTTAAGAATTTTATTGCTAAGGGTATTTTGCTATAAATTAATAATGGGAATAAGGACATGTAGTAAAAACAGCAGTTAAGATAGTGCACAAGAACTTAAAGGACTGGGGCAGGGGCAACATTTGCTGCATGCTATTCTCCATGACTTACACAGATTTTAGTCATATCATGAGGAAAAGCCACAAACACATCTGAGGAAGATGGGTGTGAATCTTCTCCATTACTCAACTTAGGTGGTTCCATCACCTATTGAATCTCCATTGAACAACAAAATGAAGCCAGTGTTGTGTGATATTTAGGGCAGTTCCATCTAGATGCAGCTCAGAATATGCTTCAGCATTAAAAAAGATGTGTCTTGTCCAAAAGACAGTGCAGTTGGTCTGTACATAAATATTTCACCACCTCCTCTCTAGTTCCTAAGCTTTTATCCACTCAGTAGAAAAAGCCGGCTCCCTAGCTCCCCATGTTCAAGCAAAAAAAGCCAATAGCTATGTCTTCACATGAGACTAAGAATTTGGGAGGGGAGCTGGTTCACCTCTTTCATGTGGTTGGATCTATTAGAAGGCTGAGCATTTGTATTCCAGTCTCTGGAAACCTGGCTCTGTCCATAACTGAGAATTCAAAAGTACATAGTCACAGTGAACACAGACTCGTGAGCTCTGTAATTCTGAATGGACTGTAACTGCTATACAGCAGTATTAGTTATCTTTAACTGACAGCGTACACTGAAAGAAACAGTGGAACTGTAGTGGCTGTAGACCTCCCATAGCTTTAGGGAGGCCAAGTATTGGGCCCCAGGCAGGAAAACCTGTTTGGGTGCTATGCGGGTATTTACTGGAATCACAGCATCATGAATAGCACCATTCAGAAACAAAGACGTATTTAGGACTGTCATTTAATCCTCTTTGAAAATGATCTTGCAGCACTGCTTCGTCCTATCACTGTGGTATCACCTGCAGAAGTTGGCAGGGCAGTCCCTCCAAGCCCCAGAATCCAGTGGCCCTGTTCCTTCAGCTTATACCAGCATCTACACAAACTGCAGATACATAAAGTTCTGGACTAAGCAGAGAAATGCTACTGAGTAATGACTAGGTATCTAGCCAGACATTATTCTATGTATGTCCAAACCTCCACTCCGTTCCTGAGCAACAGAAAGTATGGCTATGTTTCAGGAAACAAGTCTGTGAGTTTTTTAACAAACAGTGAATTCAAGTGGCCATCCCTATGCTGCTTCTTTGTGCATCAAGACATTTCCACTTCTATTTTTGCAGTGAGATCAGAAAGGCTACAAGCACCTACAGTAGGACTGCTCTCTTGATTATATGCTCTAGCAGAGTTTTGTAGACTTGCCTTCTAGCTTCTAAATGCCGGTGCTAGCAGGATAGAACAGTAGCTCGTAGTTTTTGTAGAAAAGCAGCCTATTGTTACTAAGATGGGACTAGAATCTTCAGCTTCAATTTGTTACCTTTTTCCCCCGGAGAAAGGGTAAGGTTATTTTTTTAATGGACACTTACTTCAATTTGAATTTTTAAAAAGATCAATTCCTGCTTTGAATTCAACACAGGAATGTTTTGCAATCAACAGAGTCTTTATCTTACCTTCACTGGAAGAAACTAAGGATCTAGATAGTTACCTCATGAGAGAGCAAGAGACTCAGTGTTCCCCTGCTGTGATCAACAGCTGTTCAAGAAACAAAAAGCCAAACCAAAACCCCATAAACCCACACAATAAAAAAAACTTGGAGCTTAAAATAAATGACTAGCTGATTCACTTTGATCTATTCTTTCACAATTACTATGAAATTCAAAAGAAATCACAATGTTGTTCAGTTGTTTTATTCTCTCTCCCCCCCTTACAAGCTAAATATCACAGAGGAACAAGAGAACATGAAGGCATTCTGAAGAACTAGTTACATTGCAAAGCGCAGACTAAACAGCAGTGCAGACCTGTAATTAGCTTCAGGGTTATCTCAAGGTTTAAAAAGGGTTGAAATGTTCACTTAAGTTCCAGACAGTCACAGTCTCTTTCTGACCTCCAGGGTACCAGACCTCTCAGAGAACTTCAGTAGTGTACTCCAATTTCCTGTGGTTTGGGCTAGCAATAGGAAACTTTCACTTTACTCCTCTTTTGAACCTCCAAGTCCTTTCAGTACATACCACTGGCAGAACATATGCAGCTTGTATTAATCAGTGAAAGGACATGCGTGCATATTAGTGTACAGCTCTGAGCCAGTTTCTTGCGAGACATTTACATTCCTTGGATTAGGCCCACTCTTAGTAATGCAGCCAAGATTACATCTTGTCTGTTTATTTCCGATGATTTCAGTTTGTTGAGTTTGTCCTAAGAGTCATGAAAGCTTAGTGCTTCCCCTGGCTGCTACCCAAACTCTTGTCCAAGATCTCTATTGCTTTAATACACAGGATAGACCCAAGACAGCTTTTGGATGAAATGGAAAAGCTTGGGGCTTGATCTAAATTTATAGGGTTAAAGTTCTCATCTATTTTCATCTTTCCTGACATACCTGAAACTTCATGAACCTTAAGGAAATTAACCAATTTCTGAAAGCATAAGAAAGACTTAACATATGAAACCAGAATGAATACAGGAAGCTGAAAGTGGAAGTATAAAAGTAAGTCCTCTTACTATAAACAACTCATTTAGGCACCCTGCCTCTTTTACCTGAATAAGAAAGCACGTGCATTTCTTCAGAGCTTTCTTTTCCCTGCCAAGCGCAGCTCAGCATGGATTATAATAGGATCAGGTAATAGGCCACGTAACATACATAACAGTTGCACTCCAGGTTACACTCCATAGCACAAGCAGCTTGCAGGAGCACATTCTGTAAGGAACCAGTCAAACAAGCAAAGCCAGCCAGGTTCCTTGGAGTGTTTTCCTTAACAAGTTATGGAGGGAAGACAAGACCTGCTGAATGTGAGGGGAGAGTGTGCATAGAACAAACCCAGGCTCAGCTGTGCTCAAAACTAGTTGCAGATAATGAACCTGGTTTGGTAGACCTTGGAGGCTAAGAGGCAGACATTGTGTTCTAGCCTCAGCAAGGCAGCTAGATATCAAAGTGCCTGTGTGCAAGGTCTGCTTGTGCCGTTTGTCTCTCCCCTCTTGACTATTACTGTCTGCAGAGGGGTTCTGATAGGTCCAAGAGGGTTCAAGACCTCAAGATAGGGCTGTTCAAGATAGTTCTCCTGCAGACTGCAGAACAATAGCAGTACACTGGACAGTGATCTCTTCCTTAGCAATGCAGTTGGTGCAGTGTCTGAGGTGTCTGTTCCACAGACAAGGAAGACCACTTTCAAAGCCAGAGATCCATTATTTCCATCTGACCGGAGAAGAGTGATTCAGGATAAATAGGGAGGTGAAAGAACAAACATTGGTCTTCCTTGCTACTGGGCATTCACATTTCTGGGAGAATAAAAGAACTGAGGAGTGCTGCCACTTTGTAGTGGTTTGCTTATAGGTTCTCAAAAACAACCTCATCTGGATGGGGTGAGAGACAAGTACACGACTCCTGCTAAGAAAATACACTACTGTCTGCAGGCAAGTTTGATAACAAAAATCCTCAAGCATGGTAGGCTATGTAATGCCAAGGAGTTTCTGCTGAGCTGTGTGTTTGTCCAGGGAATGTTTAGAGCCAGTAGTACATATATGCTAATACAAGGTTCCTTTAAACCTCCTATTTGGACCAGACTTTAGATCCCCCCCAAATCACTTTTTTTTCACCATGCTTACAGTAACGGTCTGTTCATAAAGCTAGTGACTGCTACCATGTTTCACTGGTGCTCATACTGATCCTCATCAGTACAAATCCTTGTAACTCCAACCATCAGAACAGAATTCAAGAGCAGCACATACCATCTCCTACCACTTAACTAAATGGTGCCTTTAAACTCTCCTTAAGACAATTAAGTATCAGTTATTAAGATGTCACTACTGAAAAATAACTATTGCATTTCTGAAAGTTTAACAGTAAATGACATTGCCAATATATTATTGCACACAATAAAGGGGTTTGGAACTACAAAGATAAGGAACGGGTAATCTAGAAGACCCAGAATAGTGATCCCAGAGCCATTCCGGTCGCTGCTCCAGCAAGCATACCCAGTGCAAGATCTCCATCGCTGTCACGGTAACGCTCTCGAATGATGACATGGTTTGCAGGGGGCTGGCCATAAGGTCCTAGGTGATACGAGATCATTAGGAGGAGGGCGAAAGAAATGTCTATCTTAATACCATGTGCTGCAATTTCGAAACAGGCCCGCTATTTCACCTTCTTCCTTCCACTGATAATGCCAGCATGTGGGGAAGGAACCAGTTACAACCACGCTTTGGAAGTGGATTTACCTTTGAAACTTGCACTTAATACTGAGGCTGTAGCTGAACATTAGTGTTGAAATAATTAAGCTAGGTATAAGAGGACAGATGAATGAAAATCTCCATCAATGCCCAATATGGAGTATTAAATCAATCTTGTTCTGGCTTTTCTCTCTTTCTTTAGAAAACATGCTGCCTACTGTAGTTAAGAGTTCTGTGTGCTTCAAAGAGTTTAAGAAGTAACTGAATTTGGGATCATTCTGGGATAGTAACTTATGTTGGGATCACACTGGGACAGTTAAATCACTCAATACAAATTTCACTGCACTCACTTTGTTGTGAAAGGGTAAGGGGTATTGGTTCTAGCTGCATGTCAGGTTTCTTTCCATCACTCTGTTGTGCAGGAGTGGTGGGTGGTAAAGGACGGTGATTTAATAGAATTCAAGACAGAAATACTAACTCAAATAGCTTCTACAGAAACGTAAAAGATATGGTTGATATTGATTACCTTGGTATGGATACTGGTAGGGAACAGCATAAGCTTGTCCATTGGAGGCATAGAAGACTTGAGGACCAGGAGGTGGATATGCACCATTGTACTGATCATAGCCATAGCCATAAACCTGGTGAAATTAAAAATGTCCATTACAGCCGTATGCTTTGTACCCAGTTAAGCACTTTGTTCAATTCTCCCTCATTTTTAATGCAGTCAAACTTCAAATAAAATACCCAGTGTATACTGATATAATCTATCTACTCTCTGGAAAGGATTCAGAACAGCTGCTTGAAAAAATAAGCGCTCCTTAGCAGCATTCACTCTTTTCCCTTCCTGGATGCTGAATAGCAGGTTCTGGATCATCAGGCAGAGCCACAGCAGCCTTACCAGCTTCTCCTCTCTGCCCTCATGCCAGTAAGAGCTCTCTGGAGGGCTCAGAAGTGTGAGGCAGGCAGCAGATGATCCCAAGAAACTCCAACCAGATTGTCCCTATCACACTGCAAGTGAATGTCAGATTCAGGACAAATACTCTGTAGCTGTATGTTTTGGAAGCAATTTTGTTCTCCAAAAGAGGAGGCCCACTACTAGCCCTGACACAGCTCCCATCACCACATCCAGTTCTTAACAACAATTTCTAACAGCTAGGGGCTGGTGCAGTACAACTGTAATGCAGCAAGTAATATTACTCCAAACTTTCCCTCTATGTTTCACTGCACATTGGTCAGAACATCCAGAAATGCACAATGTATATAGGTTCAGCCCCAATGCTGCTCCTTCTCCACTGCAAAAGAACGGTGCATCCAGGAGCTAGTTATTGTGTTGCTATGACATCTTGGATACAACAAAATCCTTATGTGTTAAATGTGACAGCTCCAGTCATTAAATCCTATTTTTAAAACTCCTCATTTTGTATCCTTTCACTTCTTACACAATGTGAAAGCGTAGTCACACCTCCCTATGTTAAAAGCTGCATAGCCAGAATCTTTCAAGATCAGCTAAATAACTTATGCCCTGTCTCTAAGAAGCTATATTTTCCAAGTTCTCTGAGCAGCCATCCTTTATATACCTCCCAACCAAACTTGCCTCGTCCCCTTCAAAGGAAATCTATCTCAAACAGGAGTGACAATAGATTGTTAGTGCCTTACTCTCTCTCCTATTGTACAAATCTCAAAGCTGGATATAACTGTGGAACGCACAGTTATATCCAGGAGTACAGTCTGAGTGCCTGAAGGACTAAATGCTTAATGCTTCCGACTGAAACTCTTACCTCAGGTGATGGTGTGGCATAAGCTGTGTAGGGAGGAGGGGCTGAGGAAATGGCTGTCTCATCGTACATCACGTCAGATCCCATGTAGCCCTAAACACCATGGAAAGGTAGCAGTTACCACCTTTTCTTACAGACACCCACTCAGAGCAGCGCAAGGATTAAAACTGAATGACCCCAAAGAAAGAGTAACCTCCCGGACGTACTGTGAATATCTTATAAAGCACTTCAAAAAGAAACTATTTGGAGAGCAGACCTGGGAGAATACAAATGCCACATCAATCGCAGGAAGGAGCCATAAAATCTCTTACCTCTGTGTGCACACACACGCACGCGTGTACATGCAAGCACACCGACTCCCTCCGTCATTTCATAGCCTCAGTTTTAGAAACTACCCTCTTGTTCATCCTCTGGTTTCAGATAAACAAGTTTTCACAAGTAAGCTAGCTGCTTCCCAGGGCTCTAGAGTGGTATCACCAAGTTCCGCAAGAGCAGATAAGAGCACAAATGCAGTAGCCAGAAGTGGCACCTGAACATTATAGCAGAACATAGTCACAGTTCTTGGTCACCTCTCGTCCTGGCTGTGAGAAGGCTAAAAAAAGTACAGTAAGAGAGGTTTAACTGTAAGGACTGGGGGGCTTGACTGTTTTTAGGGAACTGCATTGCAAATGACACCTGTAATTCTGGTCCTTTTTGAAGGAAGCTATCAGGCAAAGGTGATAACTTACTCCCAAAGACAATTAAGGTTGGTTACAGTAGCCTTGTATTCTTGCACATAGTATCAGAAATATACAGTGATGCTCTTAGTGCCCTATTCCAAGAAAAAGAAAAGGTCTCTTTATTTCATTTACAAGTGAATGTTCCTATTGTCTCTTGTACCTGGACTTCCAAAAGACTTGAGGGTATAGTATGTCTATATCCTGGGTCAGTCTTACACTGGAGATTCTAAGGATTGCTTGAAACACACTTGAAATCACCATTTGAAGAGACGACAGGTATTTCCATGACCTGAGAAAGTGTCCAGCAGTACATCTGTATTCTGTTCTGCGACACGGAACTCTGTACAGGCATGTGACACCAGCCTGCAAACATCTGTAAATGACATAGTTCTCAAAGCTGGGGTGCTCACCCTCCTATCCCAGTAAAGGCACTGCTGGATGCTCGGTATTTTTGAAAGCTGCGTCAGACACCTACAGATGGACTCAAACCCAGTTACCCGATTGCTTCAAGTCCTTGTTGGAATCTGTACTTGCTTTGGAAAGTGCCAATTTATGATACTACTTGTGCACAGAGCTACCTGCCCTATTTTCAATAGCAGGGGTCTGCCCTGGCTGACAAAGGTGATGCACTGGCAAGTTTTGAATGCCATCCTACCAGGGCGGGCAGCCAAGTGTCAAAAGATATGAAACCCAGCAGTTCCTAACTCCTAAAACCAGGAGTCACCGTCTCCCACATAAGCAAGATAAAGCCCCAAAAGCTATAGCAGACAGACCATCAGTGTTGTATTCCCTGCATGAAGACAGTTCCTTCACTTCTCATTTAACACCATGAAGCAGCATGGCACAGCTGCAGTCAGAGGCACTTCAGTCCAGGGCAGTCAAAACTATGACAAGCATTTGCTTTGTATATCTACAGATCTTAGTTATATCATAAGACAGATGCCTCAGTAGAGTGGCAATGTTAATGTGACCCATCAAAAACTGATACAAACTTCTTTAAAAGCCAGCATTTCCCCATGAAACAGGAACATCTCAGGTTGGTTTAGTCCAGCCATATAAGGAAAGCTAGTGCGGAAGAGTACTCAAGAAGGCAGTTTGGAGGAAAAAACCAATACCCACAAGTGGATGGATGCGGTTCCCCAAAGGCTGAGTTCTCTAGAGAACTTCAGGACTCACAGAATTTTATAACTGACTTCTTCACTCTCCACAGCTAGCATGCCAATGCAGAGGTAATGTACTCCTCAGAATACCTGCACTCCCCTTCCAACCACCTTACGCTTCCCTACTCTCCACCAAGAAGCATCCCACAATGTAATGGATTTACATTAACAAACAGCTTCTTTGCAGTAAGCTTCTTTCAGCCCTACGCATGGTAGGCAACAAACGCTAGGAGTGAGAAGTGCATTTTTACTGGTTGCAGATTTACTTCCTGCCCACAGCTTCAGCGCCACTTCCCATACAGACCAGCTTCCCAAACATTCGCTTCCACACACACAGATCATTCCCTTAAGTCATGCACTTCCACCCAGCATGTATGTGCCTTTGCTTGGCTGCAAGGATGACAGGTGCTTGTGACCCAGATCATTCTTCTCCCCACCCACAAGCCATCATGCTCATGACCCTGGTTTTCTGTAGCAGAGAGGGACGGAACATGATTTTAGAAGCAAACTGCTGAATCCCACTTAACACTGATGTGCTGTTTCTCTGTCAGTATGAAGTCTAGCCAGTGAACTTACTGGGTTTGTCCTGGCATCCTGGAGAGCAATTTTCCATGCCCTGCAAAAACAAGCCCATTGTTTAACGGAGCACTGATAAAAATCAATACCACTTCTTATTTTTAGGACTATTAAAAAAAAAAGTTTAGCAACTAGAGGTACTGCAGGGACACAGTTTAAGCCATTGCATAGGTCAAAGCCCAATGATACTAAAATGAATGCAGAAAGATGTTACATCAAGACTGACAAATAATTACTTTCTTTGCAGAGCTGAGAAGGCATGAGGAGGAACATGAGAAGGAAGAGGTGCAGTTTTGAAGGTCTTCACTGGAAGCACAACAGGTACATCATGTGCAGCCATGCTCAGGATAAAGTAATAGGATGAGAACCAGGGAAGTTGTTTCTCCTGCCTGAACAGTTGCATCTGTGCCGACTAGAGAGTGTGGGTCTTGATGCTATTACAGTTTGAACAGAAGGTATGTATACTTCTCACAGACACTCCTATGCCATATGGCTGGGAGCATGCTCGAGGAACCATGTGTGCTTGGCAAACACTGACGATAGAAGCTATCAAACTATACAGAGCCAAGCTCAGCTGAAAGTTCACAATAATGGAGTATTCTTCCTTTCACTACTGACTGGGATGTCCTTGAGCTATGCAGGATCATGTACTGCTTGAAGAATGGGAAAAGTGAAAAAAAAAATACAGTCTGTTCAACAAGTCTTGCATTAACCATATTAATAGATTCTTTTACTCCTCAGCCTTTAGTGTTTTCAGTGAGTTAACTTGCAGTTAGTTTGCACGAGCTAGATAACTTCTAAGAGAGCTGTGGTTTTGTCAGTGAAAGACTGCTTTTATCTGCTTGAAAACTTTCTTAAAATGCATCTCTGAAAGCCTGAAGGCACAACAATAATTAGGAAGAGAGAGAAAAAGATAAACGAGGAGAGGCAGCAAAACCGATATTCTCTGGCAGACTTACAGGCAGTCATCTGCACTCTCTGCACAGAGGTTGACTGTCTTCCCATCACGGCAAACAATCTGCAGTAAACAATCTCTCTGCTTCCCCTCTGGAGGCTGGAAATCTGAGTCAGAAAAAAAGAGATGAGTTATGAAAGATCAATTACCAGAACTTTATGATCACATTTACAAGAAGGGAGACAGTTTATGCAAAAGCCTGGACAAAATAAACTAGGGCCAGTTGTAGCTGCCTTCCGTGGCATCAAAGCAAATTACAGAAGGAAATAACCTGTTCTTACTCTTTAGGCAGTCCTGAAAGTAAGTAGCTGTGAACATCATTCCTAAGAAATTCAAGTGTCTTACAGCAGAACCAATTCATACTTAGCAATAAGTACTCTCTAACACTTGTGTCAGTATCAAGTAGAGTACTAACAAATACTAGAAGTGAAATTAGCAACACTTGAAGAAAATCTGCTGAGGTTTCCATTTCTTGTCCTGCCTTTCACTCCAGACAGCACTATAATTACACCAGTAACGTTATACTCAGACTTACAAGTCTACTGTGAATATCCCATTCTCATGTGCATGCCTGCCACTTGCATACATGGCACCCTGTCCTCACTGAGTTTTAAAAGGAAGTATCAAACTCTAATCTGTCATGTTATGGTACCATGCCCTGGGTGTCTGTAAGGGAATTTAACAGTTGGTTGGGTTGGGGGTTTTTGGGAGGTGAGTGGAATGGGAGTTGCTGGGTTTCTTTCAGAACAAGAAAGCTGCACACTTCTTGGACAAGTTTAGTTCTGCAGTAGTGTTGTACATGGTATGCTGGGAAGGCACTGGAGTTGTGAAGAATCTCTAAATACACAAATCCTGAACGGTTCATTATTACCTCGACATTCATTCCCCACTCTGAGGTTGATGCAATGGATTCGCATGTGGATTTTATCTTCTATATCATGGCGATTTTGATCATCATAGAATATTAAGCAGCCATCAGACCACAGGTCAAACCAGTTCTTCTTCCAGCGCCGCAATATAGTACCTTAAAAATCAGACAGTCACTTTTTGAGAGCACATATTGGGAAGTATTTGTGTCCTAGAGCTAACAAAACCAACAGATCCTTCACAGCTGCCCCAGATATTCTGAGGTGCCAAGCAAAATCCTGTACTAAAACATCCCCGCTTCAGAACGCTACAGAATTAGGTTCCATATTTTATCTAGTATTCAGAGTCACAACTGAGTTTAAGTGCATAACCTGGTGCTTTAGTTCTTACTTGCTGCAAGAACAAGGAGAGGGCATGCCTAATTGAAGACATTGAGGTGTCAGGTGAAGTTTCCAAGTCTCCACTTATATAGCACTAATTACAGAGCAGCATCTGAAGCTGAATGCCAGTCAGACACCTCAGGTACGGTATATCCTGTTTCCCAGTGGTATACCTCAAAGGTCACATGGAAATGCTGTCATGACAGGTCTTTTTGTGAAGTGTCCTAAAGGTCAAAAAACCAAACCAACAAAAAGCAACCCATAGAGCTAGGGACTTTGTTTAAGAAAGACCTGGGAATTACTGAGTTGCTGTGATGTTAGACACACTAGGGAGAAAAGGAGGTGAAAGGCCCACCGTGACTTACTTTGCCGGAGCAGCCATCCACTCTTCACAAACGCCATTGTTGCTGAATCTAATGGACAGAAGAGGAAGATGAGGGGGAGAAAAGCAGTTGTCAGTATTTCACAATCATACATTAGAAAGAGGCAATTCAAGGTATAGTATCATATATTACAGCTGTGTGTAGCTGGCTAGTATTGCAGACAGACACAGCAGATCTCAGCTGAAGATACTCAGTAAGGCACAACTAGTATGCTAGGACTTAACATGTAATTGGAGCGATCCAACATGACTGTCAGAGACCATTTTTAACTAGAAAATGCACAGCTTACAGGTACTACTCTTGAAACATGGGGAGGAGACAGGCTGCAGTGACTGCTTCCTGACTCACCACCAGTTCCTTGCAAAGCTGTCCTCTTGACATACATGTGCTTCCTGCATTCTGCAGTGTCAAGTTACTAAGCACCCTCATTTCTTCCCTACCTCCCTTTTTCTGTACTTCCTCTTCAGTTTTATTTTTAATTCAGGGGCTCAAAGTCCAGCCAAAACAAAAGCTGAAATGGTTTGTCTTAAACAGGAAGGAGAAAGCCAGTCTTATGACCTGTATTTCTTCCAAATCACCACTAGCTTCCTCCAAGATGAATTGGGTGTTTTTATTTTATAGCATAATGATGTAGAGACTGTTGTTCTAAAATGGATTAATAAAACCACAACTATCTGGATGCAACTGAACAAGAGAAGCAAGAACAGAAGCATTGTAAGCCTCCCTTGAGAAGGCTGCCTTTTTTAGGTATTATTTGTGGGGCTTGTAAGCCAGTATGAGAGACAGATACTTAAACCTACCAGATAATTCTACTTGTAGCAGCATAAGGATGGGGGGGGGGGGGGAGAGAGGAAGGTGGCATAGTAGATTTGATAAATAGAGGAACTTAAACCAGACAAGGAGTGTCTCTAAAGCTGGGGAAAGGATGGAGAAAGAGAAGAGCTTCATTGTCTTCTAGTAAAATATAAAGTTAGTAACATCCATTTCTTTTCTGATAGATGTATATAAGCCATCTATTGGATATGACTTTTAGCTGTGTGCTCTTCACAGTAGTGGGCAAATACTGTAACACACAAGACTGTAGCAGTAGGATTTCATATTGAAGGAATGCCACATCCAGAACAGGGGTGGGCGTGATCATAAGAACCACCTGCAGTTGAAGTTTAAACTCCAAGATAAACCTCTTACTCTTGGCTTTTGTACCAGCTTACTGGGAAAACAAACATTTAGCTGACAGCCCGCTGAAAAAGAGGGTCAAACTCCTACCCTGCTTTAATCCTGTCACCCAGTCCTGCTCCAAGGTCTTAGCATGCTGTTGCTGTTGCCACCTTCCTACAGAGAGACGGCTTCAGAAAGAGGCCAGTTTATTCCTCAGAAGTAACAAAGCACTACAGAGGGCCTGAGCCCCATCCTCCCACCACCCAGTATATGTTCTTCTCCCCCTAGATAATCCTTTACAAGGAAATAGTCTTCTTGCTCCTTGTTTTCACAGGAATGGGTCTCTCCAATAGTGTTTCTATGTCTTCTAGTTTGCCCACTAAGGTGAAATCACTGTTTATTTCCAGAGACCTTACAATAGTCTATGAGCCAATACAGAACTTGCATGAACCTCAGTTCTGTTGCAAGTGCTAGATTAAGCCATTGAATGCTTGTCGCTGCCTTTAACCTACTCTTATACAACAGCATCATCAGATTTAACTTAAACACATAAAGAGGAGGAAATGAAAAAGAAAACATGACTCTTGACAAGTTTTGCCTGTGATTACAGAATAACTCAGTCTCACATTACAGAATGGCTTGCAGCTATCTAGGGCTACAACAACAGGCTTCAGCTGTTGTACAGCACCTCGCATGTAACCCCAGATGCAACAATGACATCTTCCCAACACAGTTTAATGCCCAAAACTTCAGCTCTGCATAGAGAATAAGGAATCACACAGAACAATCTGTCAGCACTGAAGTAGGAGGTGCAAAAACAATCAGATATTCTTCTCTGGTCCTTTTTAAGCACAAGACTCACTTGAAGTCCTGTTGATTCAGTCAACCCACATTATGTTTAAAAGAACATTTGCAGAGATAGGAAGTACTTGGCAAGATCAGTTGTGACTATCATTTGTTAAACTAGCTCAGTGCAACCAACATGGAAAATGGGATTTAAACAAAGATAAGTCAGTTTATCACCAACCTCAATAGGAGTTCCTTGTTGACTGAAATCTAAAAGTAGTAGCACCCTAAACTGAACAAAGGTTAAGAGTAAATGCAGCAAAGTAGGTGGGGCTATTGCTTCCTGCTTCCTGGAATAGCAGTTTTCCTTTGTCACACGGAGTAAGTGGAATATCCAACAATCTGTTCCAGTTCACTTGTTCTCAAAAGCGGCTGGCTGCTAGGAAGAGCAAATCTCAAAACAAATCAAGTCTTTCTACCTGCACCTTGCAATTACCAGAGCCATTTTGATTAATGCAGTCAAACTAGCAATGGACCCGACTGGTCCAGGCAGGTGGAAGGGGTTTAAGCATAGAGCCCAGTTCCAGGCGACCAGCTGTGCCTGCTGACACCTCGCTGTTACTTCATTCCCGAGATTCCAGGCTCGGAGGAGTGTTCAGATGTAACCCTATTTGCCCTTTCCCCCTCCCCGTAAAAACAAAACAAGTTTTCTATTTTTGGAACTTTCTGACTCTGCAACTAGCCCCATGCAGGCCTTTTTTCCATGACGCTGTCTCTAGTTTTAACTAGCCAATGGCTAGTTCTACCGAGAGATGCGGCTGTCGGTGCAAAACCTGTCCACGCGTGAGCGAGTCGGTGTTCGGAACGGTCAGTCTGGAGCACATTCCTTGCTCTTCCCTGTCCCGCCGGGCACAGCTCCACGGGAATCCCCGGGTGCCGTGCAGGCCCCGAACCCGTTCCCTCCTCTCCTGCCCCGCCGGCTCTGCCTGGCCCCGGGCAAACGGCAGCGTCGCTGCTGCCCCCGCCTTCCTCCGGGGCGCTCGGACGCTCCCCGCCCGTCACCCGCCGCCGGGCCGCGGGGCGGCCGGTTCCCCGCGAGAGGCCGCCGAGCCCTGCCCGAAACCTCCGCCCCGGCTGCCGGGGCCTCCGCCGCCCGCCGCCGCCGCACCCACCTGCCGCTGCCGGCCCCGCGCCCGCCGCACCACCGATGCGCCAGCGGGCAGCGCCAGCCCGGCCTGACGTCAGACGGCCGCGCTGCGCCGCCACGGGTTCCGGGTGCCGCGGCACGGCGGGGAGGGGGGGGGGGGAACGGGCCCCGCCGTGTTCGGGTCCCCGCGGGGACGGGGCAAGCGCGGCCGCGGCTGCCCCCAGCACGGCGAGCCGGGTCTCAGTGTTTCAAAGGTTATGTCGTTCTGCACAGGCCGCAGGAGGGACAGCGGCACCCCCAAAGCGCTAGCGTACTTGGGCTGCTTCCTTTCCATCTGGTTTATGAGTATGAAAGGGGTGTTTGCTGATGTCATGTCGTGGGACTGCATCAGAGAATGGCAGGTCACTTTGTTCAAGCCGTCACACGAGTATTCAAGGGTGGAAAAAGCCAGCTAGTCTGCAAGCTCTTCTATATAACAGACAGAAAGTGCACCTTGGTGATTCCTGCATGGCAGTGCTAAGCTCTCCTTGGGTCAGTGCTGCCCACACACTGAAAAGTCTGTCTGATGGAGAATGCGCTCTGTCACCCGTTAATCACCTTCACGGTTCAAATTGTTTTTCAGCCAGGATAGTGGCAGCCTCATCGCGCTAAGGCACTTGGACTTTTTTCTTCCTATAGTAGTGTAGTCCATGCTTTGATACATCTTTGAAGAACCATAAAAGTTATGAAGGCAGAGCAGAAACGATACCAAGAGATCCTCTATCTGTCAATAGAACTGCAGGTTTCAGAAACAACCAGTAAATGAGATTGGTGTAGATCAAATTCTGTTTATGTAGGAGTCCTTTCTCTGAGGATAAACTGTTCACCTTTCATTGCTGAAAAGGGATTTTCAGAAACTTGTAGGTATTGGGTTAGAAGTAGAAGGCAAGACAATCTTTAGCTGGGGGAGGGAGCAGTTCTCTTCTGGAACAAAAAATACTTGTGAGGATTTGGGGTCCTCAGTGGATCCTGCCCTTTTTTGTGTGTTCAGAGCGTTGGCACTGTTCAGGGTTCATAAAAAACTTCAGTTTTCAATTAGGTTTAAAAGCATTCTAAAATTTGTTGTGAAACTGTTGTGCTATTTCATGAGCGAATGACCTCCGTGGGCCCAGAACATCAAGATTTTGTTTAGTAGCTTTTGGGGACCATTTCCTTGACCATGGAAACTCAGTTAAGGCTGTGAATCCAGACCCAGGGCCATTGTCATGGAAGTTTTGTGCTGTCTTGAGGGTCCACAAGAGAGGCACAAATCCAGAAAACACCAGATCTTCAGTCTGCCAGAAACTCCGGTGTTGCTGGAAACCCAGGCAATGTATGAGGGTTATCATCTCATTCAGTTCTGAAACGTTTGAATGAAATGCATTGGCTCTGCATTTGCCGATGAAGCCTTCGTCAGGAAGTTTTTAACTAGCTGTGCTGCAGTGCTGAAGGCCTGAGTCTTAACACACTGAGCAAAAGAACTAGAATATTTAGATGAATACTGTTACAAATATGGATTGTTTTCAAACTGTTCGCCAGTGATGTGTGAAAGTGAAGGCTTCTGTTGAAGGGCCACCTTCCCTCTGAAGAACTACAGTCCAGGCAGGTCTCCTAACAGTCTTACATGTGAGGAGCTGAAATGAGGGGCACAGATTTTTAAATCTCTTTGGGGTTTTTTTCTCACTCACATTTTCAGAACATAAATATAGCATAAACATAAATATGGCAGAACATAAAATGTAATTGCAAACCATAATGTATCTGTGTGCCATATCTGGAAGACAAAGTTCCCTTGCAGATTGCACAAACATTCTGCTCCAGCTGGATGTAGCTACTCATAGACCCCAGCAGTGCACACTGTGCCATGTGCTTGAAGCCGAGCTTCCGGCAGAGCGTGGAGGCATGTTGTGATTGCAGACACACAGGAAGGGCTCTGCCACTTGTCTTCCTAGCAATTTTTAACCTTGAGAACTGGATTTTCCTAGAGGCGACATGAGCAGCAACCTACTGTGTTGACAGAACAGATAAGCATTCTCAAAGTAATTCAAGAGTTTAGACACCTCTGTCTTGGGAAAGTCTGTGGGCTGAGGCTTCAGAGTTGAGAAAAGCCTAAGTTGCTTTTGAAAATGTGACTTGCCTTTAAGCAGAACAATGTCTGATTAGCTTTAGTATACTGACAGCAAGACTGAGAGACTTGCCCAAGTGCTGTGACGGAGGTGGAGAGTGCTCCTTCTTGACCTGTAAATGAAACCATGCTTCCTGCCATTTGCCTCCTGGGCTACGCTTTGTGGAGCACTCCAGACACCTCAGTATACTTCTGCAGTGAAGTGATCTCTTCAGACACTTATTCCAGAGGAAACAGCGTGGAGAGTTATATGCAAGTAACATGCTGTCTGCAGCTTCCTGGTGCAAGGCCAGTGTAGGTCTCCCCACAGCAGATTGCAGAGTACACCAAGAACAACAGACAAACAAAGCATCCAGCCAAAAGCCGAGGAACTTTCTGGGCGAGGCTCTGGGATTTCATTGTCAGCCTCTATCGTTCACATCTGACTAAAACCAAACTGGCAGGAGAGAGACTACGTGCTTATCAGACATCCCTGCAGGTCACACCACTGGAAAGCCACTGTTAGCGATGTGGCCTTTTTGGCAGGAACAGAGATTTGGATTTCACTTGTATTTGTAGGCAGTTTTAAAAAGCACAGGATTATCAGGGATGGGCTAGGTCTTTCGCAACTTGCAGAGAAGTTTGTCTCATCACAGCCATTCTGAAGAGGAAGAGGAAAAAACTGTTGTACAACACATTTCTGTTTTCCACTAATAACTGTTTGGGCCCGACAGCCAGGCAGCATCAGCGAGAGTGTTTCCTCTGAATTATCTGGGCTCTGAGTCTCAACTTTACTTTGGCTGAACTATTCCATCAGCATTTAAAGAGCTACATACCCAAGGAGAGGATTTGTACTCATAGTCAAAGACATTGCAAGGGAAGAGGGAGAAATCAGAAGTAGCTGCAATCCATTTTCATTGAAGGTACTAAAGCCCAGGGACAGTAAGAGTTAGACACAGTCACTTAGGAAATCTATGCCAATGTGATGAAATGGATCTGTACCTTCTATTGCCAAGCCACCATATATTTGCACTCTGTCTGAACAAAACCGTAGATTGCATATCAAGCTGGAATGATCCATCTGTGAATCTGACAGGTGTTCAATGTAGTTCCCTTACACTCTGTACCTAGGTTTCCTTCTTCTGGAAAGGCTGCAAAGGGTGGAAGTGTATGCCTAGGCTGAACTAAGAATCATTCCTTCTCTCCCTCACCCCTTATGTGACAGCACAACAGTGATACAGGGTCTGGCAACCTCAGCTTTGCTAAGATAAACACACTGGATTTGAGCCAGAGGGAGATGTTACCTCTTTTTGATTCTTTACTGTGTCAGGTCTGGAAGTGGTTGCAGGTTGCTATAGAACACCATCAATATTAAAATTGTGAAGATTTCTATTTGAAGCCCTGAAAGAACTTCCCTCTGTTAATGTGTTGGGCCTGCACTGGAAGAGAGAGCCCTTAATTAGAATGTAGTGAAAAATACTACTGACCATGCCTATTTGTGCAGTAACTGGTAAATCTAGAGAGGATAATGTTCTCCATAGTGTACGTTCCTCGCATATACAAAGGCTTAAAAGACAATTACTCAACAATTTCTATGTACCTTACAGAAAGCATTCACCAGAAAACAGTGATGGGAGCAATCAAGCTCCAGGCATGGAGCCAGTATGCAACCGATTTTTACAGAGTGTGGATCAATTGCTGAAAACCCCATCTATAGAAAAAAAGGCTTCTGAGCACATACTAAAAGCTTTTTACATGACTTGACCCATGATCTAACAACAACCAGAAATGGAAAGTTCTATTGTTTGTATCACAGTAATTACAGAGGCTTGGGCATCTCTGTGCTCTGTATGCAGACAAAGAGACAGCCCTTCCCCCGGTAACTCATCATTTAACAGACATGGTACAAAAAAGGAGTGATACAACACGTCTCTGAAACCAATTCACTGGATAAAGTGCTGTTTACTTATTTTGAACAGGTTGATAAGTTGGCTGCAAAGCAGAAAGCTGTTTTCCAGAACCATTCAAGTAAGAAAAACAGATAGAGCGATTTCAGGGATTGTGGTTTCGCTGTGATTTTATTGCCAGCTCTGTCTGTATTTCACGGTGCACTGCTTGATTTCCCACTCTGCATTAACATTCAGCCAACATCCATATCTTCAAAGAAAGTATTTCAGCCAAAGCCATAAGAGTTAGGGCAATATTTCAAACATTCTTTGCTCAAGTGTCAATTTACTCTAAAAAAGCTACACACCTTCAGAAAATAATGTAAGATCCACGGGATATGGATTCTTCCTGCTATGTTTTGTGTAGTACCCTACACAATGGCCTTGGACTGAGCCAGGCCTTACTGTAACATGAGAAAGAATTCTTGCAGAACAGGCGCTTACAAAGTTTAAGGTGTAACAAGAGTTTATCTTCCCTCAACATTATCGTGGTTTGACATCTAGTAGTAGTTCTAATTCTGTGTATAAAAGGTGTCTGCTTCAGGCATTGATTTCGCTAGAACTGTTCATATTCATTGCATCTGTGTTGAATTAAAGCATTAGGACGGTGCACTAAAAATAAATAACATAAATAAAATCCCCATCCCTCATGTACAGAAGGATTGGCTCCTGTCTACTGCTGTCTGACAGCACCTCAGAGACTTGGACATGGGATCTCCGTATAGAAGATCCAAGCATCCACTTATTCATGCTCCTTCGACAGCGTTTGCAACAAACACATCAGCTTATCTTTATGTCTTCTCTAACTTTTCTGGAGCTCTGAGGTGTTTGTACCTAACCAGATCAAGCTTTAAAATTATAATATTCTACCCCTAAATTAAATTCCTGGCATGACAGAGCCTGAAAGCCCTTAAATCGGTGTTGAGAGTCTTGCATTGCAGAGAGAGTATTTTAATGGGGGGGTTTGATGCAGTGGCGTAGTGAGTAGTTCTTGAAATTAACTTCTTATGCTCACTGGTCATTCTTTTAAGTTTTATATTCAAAGTGGGATAGCTTTCTGTAAAGAAGAAGGAAAACATGCTGTGTACATGGGTGAACATGTAGTGAACTCAGTGTGTAGAAGTTCAGATTAACCAAATGCGCTTTTGGCTTCAAACTCTATGAGTCAATGAAAATAATTGCTAATATGGAGCCATTTCATTTCTGAGTCACTTCATGGTGCCCTTTTCTTTGCCAGCCATTGAGCCACTGTAATGTGATAATTCCACTGAGCCTAAATGAAGCCAGCCAGGTTATAATGTGCAATATTATTTCCTGGAAGCTTCCTTAGGCTGTCCCCGTTTGTATAGCTAGAAATCCAGATCTTACAACTTATGGGGTGCCTACAGAAGCAGTTAGGAATCGGTTTTATAAATAATCTAAGGAGGTGCATCATCTTGTTTCTTAACTATCTGAGGCACTTTTCAAGTACTTCTACAGTACCAGTTCATCCCATCAAACTTCAGACACTTCATTGACACTTCAGACACTGGGACAGTGCTTTAGATTCCCTCTGTAACCTCCAGAAAACAGAAAGGCCTCTCCAGGGAGTGCTTCCACCCATCTTATTTTCAGTCACTCCTTAAGGGTGCTGTTACCTCTCTTTGAATAAACAGCCTAGATTGAGAGTGATCCTTCTCCTAATTTAGGTCTACGAGAGTCCTACGGCTAAGTAGAAAAACCTTGGATCTAGGGCTTCTCATTTTATCTTGAAACATTTTCAAAAGGGGGTCCAAGTTGACTTCTTCCTTGGGGACCACAGAGCAGGGGGGGGTTCATGCATTCACTTTTACTCAAAGAGGACATTGTTCTCGCTATTGCTAACTTGAGGTGGTTGCACTGCATGGGAGTAGTCATTTCTCCCAGTCTTGCATAAAGATCTTCCCTCTTCTCTTGGTGAAGAGGGAAGGGCTTAGAACTATATATAGTAGTCTCATTAATATTGCATTACCTTACATTAGAACAGAGTCGTCCGTCCCCCCCATACCTAAATAATGCTTGTCCCTATAAAAAGCATAGGTACATTTAAAAACTGCTGGAAGGCATTAATATTTATATTACCGTTAAAATGCACAGAAGCAGGTGATGACAGCAAGTTCTCTTTCTTTGTCTGAGTCTAGTGTGCTTTCCTTTTGCTGAGCTGAATTCCTTAGCACTTGTGCACTGTAATAATCATTCCTGGAAACTTGTGTCTCTGAGGGCTGGCTGGTGTCATTGCTGTGGCGTTCTGCTAATTGACTTGCATGCTATCCTTTCGTTTTTATCTGCTGAATCTCTGTATGTCATTAATGCTCTCACCCCTAGCTTCTGTGCTTAGAATTCAGGAGCAGATGATGACAGAAAGAGCTGTAAATTAGATGACCTACAGCAGTGCCCTTTCCTCGTGAGACAGGAAAAAGCGCCCCCAACAATTTACTTAGGAGCTTGCTGGTTTTCTTTTATACCTCATTCACGGAATGCGCGTGGGGATAAAACATATCATCTCCATATCTAATACATAACAGAAATACAACGCAGACATCAGGTTTTGCAAATGGATTTTTTCCTATTTACCTCCATAACTTTCCTTGACCTCCTGGGAACCCTTTTCTTTCACACAAAATACAGACAAAAATGATGCCAAGTTGAAACAGGACTCCCATTCTATACTTGGGTCAAAAGACTGCCAGCTAGGAAAGAGGAGGGTATCTGGTTCCTGCTGTCACTCTTTATACCATGATGAAAAAATCACCACTGCTGGAATCATCTCTGCCAGCCTCAGCTGAGAGGACTGGCAAGAAGTAAGGTACAGACTGAAGAGAGGGGGACAGTAGCCTAATTATTTTCATGTCAGTGATACACTGAATGCACCCAGTTTACCACAGAATAAACAGAGCTTTCAAGGGCATGGGGACAGCTGAGGAGAATACTCTTTTGATTTACATCCTCCAGCACTCTTGTCACATGCGTAAGTGCTATGAAAGCAGCATGCATACGAAAGATGCTTACTGCAGCTGAAAAGACATTACTGATTTCTTTAAAAACTCAGTTTCACAGGAAGCATAGATCCAGTGTAACAAAACCCATCGTGACTCAGTTGTGCAGAGAAGGGTTCTCAGTCTAGGAGCTGTTATTGCAGTGAGATACAGTTGTTAGGGGTCAGCAATATCTTAAAAATGCCTTACTGCCTGTCTAAATAGAAAACTTGTGGAAATACAACCCTCAGAGGATATGCAGTCTACCAATATGTACTTAGCAGCAGCATGTCCGTGGTTGCTTTGGACTTGCTGGAAAAAACAGTTGTTTAGGGGATAACTGATTATATTGTTTATGTATTTGGGTTCACATTAAAACCTATGCCCACTTTAGGCTGTTTCAGCAAAGCCCAGCAAGGTGCCCTGTGTCTGTAACATCAGGGCAGTTTGCATTCTCTCTCCATCCTGCAGCTCTGGGTGTCTGCAGCAGTTTATGACCTGGCTGTAACCTGGAGAGAGGGGACGGCTCTGGGGGCACACAGATGTGGTGGGCAGGGGCAGTGGGAGTGCAGATAACTGCTGTCATGTGGCTTCAGGAACAGGAGATGAGTTAAGCATGAACCAAGAACAGTGCCGCTGTAGCCGCCATGTGTGTCATGAGCATCTCACTTTTGGGTATTTGTTTTGTTCTTAATCTTTGCTGCTGAGTGCTTCTGCATTGGCAGAGAGAAAACTGACACTGAGGTCAGCCAGCTGGACCGGGAGGGAAGTGCAGGGGAAATTCCATAGAACTGATCAGACTTGTACCACAAGGTCAGGTACCAGGAGGTGGTTTAGATAGCGTGTATCTGGCATTTGCTGGATACTTACAGAAATACAGCAGGGGAAGGAAAAGGGAAAGGGAAAGAGAAAGGGAAAGGAAAGAAAAATGAAAGAATCATAGGATTGCATATTCATGAGGTTTAAAAAAGCATAAAACTGGTTAATACACAAGCTTCTTGCTGCTGGTCGCAGACTTGACACATTAGTTACTCACATGAAGCCTCTGGAAAAGCAGTAATGTTCTGTTCTTGTCTTGAAAACGTGACATATTTTACTTGGTAGAATCAATTGTATTTTAGGCACTTCTTAGATTAATAACTGTAGGAAGAGTTTCTGCTTGAGGTTTTTAAAATATCTGCTATCAAATTCAGAAATGGAAATGTACAATCCAAGGCACCATGAAGATCTGAAGAAGTCTTAATTTTATGTGGTAGTTTAACATCAAGTATCAGACATCGCAGTTGAAAACATTATTTATATCAAGATAAGTAGTTCAGTGGTTTTATTTATTTAATGCCTTATGGACTGGGCTCAGTGAAGTGTCGCTCTTTGCTTATTCACTAAACAGAGCCATATGCAAAATAGCAGATGGTAAATTAAGGTTTCAACTGAGAATCATATTTTCCTGTGGTAGAGTGCTATGAAACGTGAGCTATTTCATTAAATGTGACCTAACCTCATCATTAAAATAGTGTTTTGGACCTGTTTTTAATGAGGGTGTTAGCCAAAATAGGATTTCATAATTTGCAGCATCGCAATCATGAAAAATACCCCCATTGAATGGAGTTTCAACATATAGTACTTGCCTATATATTACTCAGAAGTAAGAAACAAGTGATGTAGAAAGTGATATGGGGTGAATACACTTACTTGAATAAAGGTTTATGTCTGGAACAGATAGCATGAGACCGGTAATTACAAGTAAGAGGGAAGCACCAACTTGGCAGGTCAGGCTTTGCACTGGAAAGGGAAACATATTCAGTGTTGTCCAAACCAGACACAGCAAAACTCCATTTCCCTGTGCTTACTCACATCTTCACGGCTGTGGTCAGCCTTGTGGCTAATGTCTAATTAACAATTAAATAATTGACTCTGGTAGTTGGGATTGGTCTTATAAGAACAGGGGCTTGTCCCTGCAAGCCACAAGGCCTGGCAGTATAGAGAACTAAGGAAAGTTTTAGGTATAGGTGTGAAACAGGTATCTATCGGAGCAGAATGTGGAATCATTGCTGTCTGAAAGTGTTTCAGTGGTGTCTCACTATCAGTAATTTCAGTAATTTGGAATAACTTTAAAAACCCTACGAAAAGTGACAAAGCCGAAGGGCATCCAGCTATCAAATAGCACAGCTTTTGAAAAGGAGTTTGTCCCCCAAAACAAGAAAAACCAGCAAGTTCAGGAGTTTTGTAAATGTTGTTTCTTTCCATAGAACAGTAACAACACTTCACCCCAATGAAATAGGTAAAAATTGCAGCTGATATAAATCGGACTCTGGGTGTTGGTGTAAAATGAACTATTGGCTTGTAATCTGGCGTATATAACAAGAAGAAACATACTGTATGAGAGATAAAAAAGTAATATCAAAGAAAAGTAAAGACTCATCATAAAGTTTCACTGTACATCCACATGCCTGCAGCTCTTGGTCTGCTGCCCTCCTTTGAATGCAAGGCTTGGTGGGACAAGTGAAGCTGGTCATCAGTTTTCACCCCCTGAAATGGGGACAGGGATAGAGGTCAAACAGCTCCAGTATTTACTGTGGAATCTGGATTTTAAGCACATCTTTAATGGAATTTCCATTCTGTGGTAATCGGACCTTTCATTCACTGATTGTCTAGCCTTAGCCCACTGATTATGCCAGCCCCATTTGTGTACAGATAACCTGGTGAACCCAGGGGATCCAACACAGCATTGCCAGGTGTAGCATGTGTGACTGTTAGCAAACACTACTGTGGCTCTGAGCATCTGTCTCTGAAGGGTTTTTGCAGCACCAGAATGATTCCCTGAAGACAGGCAGATGGTACCATCTGTGTAGTGTTCTGATTTCCAGCCTCTGTGCTTGGTGCAGTCTTACTGAGTAGACCTTTTATTTAGGAATAACTTGGTTTCAGTTCATGCTGCCAACTGATTCCCATTTAGAATTTTCCTAAAAATTTCCAGGGTGAGTGGTCATCTCCCTGCCTCTTTTGTGGTTCTCAGGAAGCATGTTTTGATGGAAATGAGTCACTTCCTTAGAGCATGCTTCTCTCATTATATCGTCAAAGCAGAAACACAGATAAGGAAAAAATATACCTGAGGAGAATTACCAGGTCATATACTTAGATGTGACACAAAATCACTTGAAGCAGACGTATAAGAGAAAATGTTTAACAGTTACAATTTCAGTAAATAGCATAGGAAAACTAATAAATCATATTGTGTTGTGGTTCTTAACAACACAGTATTTATTATCCTAGCCTTATCTTCGCTTGGTTGCAGTTTAAACACTTTGCACAGTAGCTAAAAATACAGGGAACGTA
Organism: Brotogeris chrysoptera; assembly: GCA_030323915.1. Taxonomy (NCBI): domain Eukaryota; kingdom Metazoa; phylum Chordata; class Aves; order Psittaciformes; family Psittacidae; genus Brotogeris; species Brotogeris chrysoptera. The sequence goes on from JARCZZ010032409.1 coordinate 29,359, forward strand.
CTGTGCATTCGTTAAGAGAAGCAATTAGTCTCCTACTGAAGGAATGTCAGATACTGCTTTCCTCCCAGTCAGGGCAGTTTCAAGATGAAGCTTAAACTGGCTTTTTATTTTCCATCCCAAGTTTCCAGGGTAAGGTCATGTAATCATATTTGTAAACAGCAGCTACCCATTTAACTTCACGCCCACTTTGAACATCCTTGAAATGTCCTACTCTGTCTTCTTACAGTCTTGTTGCCAGTATCTATAATTATTTGGGGATAATTCTATTTATGAACTCCTCAGTGATGTAGTAGCACTATAACATGTGCGTGAATAAGTGTGTGTGGGGGTATGTGTGTGCACAGGCATACATGCGCAGATGTATTTATGATGAATATTGTCTGGCAATGGCACATCCCATTATAAATCTTTATTTTTCAGCTTCTTATAATTTTGCCAAGTTGAGGCCACTCAGGTTGGATGCCACTCAGCCCAATTTGCATACCAGAGATTTCTTTTTTTCAGCTAACTTTTCTCAATCATAGCCAAGAATGTGTCTATAGAACATTTTGCCTTCATGGAGAGGATTCTTACAACTTTTTGGGAAAGCCCTGGAACAGGGCTGTAGAGCACATGGGTGCTGCCTTACTGTCACAGCCACAGCTTTTTGCTGTCCTACTAAGAATTAACCCGAATTTGACCAATTTTTAGTAGTTTGAAAAATTTCATGTCAGCTATATACAATCTTGCCTTCCTAAATTTCACAGCTTGTATTTGCCGATGTTTCTATCTGCCCAAAGCACAGTTTAGTCACTGGGAACCCCTGTGTCCTGGCTGGCTGCATGTGTGCCATCCCCAGTTGACTGAGTGTGGAACTGAGTGTGCAATACAGCTCCAGGGCTGAATGACACTTGACCTCTAACTGCCTTTACTTGGGTTCAGTGTAGACTGAAAACAGAAGCAGAAAAGGAAAAGGGAGGTCTCTTGTGACACCTGCACATATGGTTATCATTATAAAGGTATTTAAAGGCTTTTCAGAGTAAGGATGCCGTGCATGTTTTTAACAAAGCCATTTCCCTGAACCTCTTGAATCACATCCCTTGCAAACTGCCCCTTTCCCATTTCCACTTCATCCACCTTACATCCCCAGAACACCACTTTATGTGGAATTACAAATCAAGAATTGGTTTTGACCTGAGTAAGTGGTCTGTACAGGAATCTTGCCAGTTGCTTTCCATTAGGACGAACTGAGAATGAAGTTGGGTATTACTCTGATGTAGCCCTTTTCCAAAGAGCATACACGGGTCCATTTCATTGGGCACAGAAGGAATTAAGCAACGACGGTTCTTTACTCATAGTATCTGGTCTGTTCCAGTTAGCAGTTGGCCAGAGAAGTTCATTCTGGCCATGATCCCAAAGTTAGTCTTTACGACTGTTTTGGTTTACTCTGGCTCCTCTGTCAAATCCTCTGGTGAAATACCAGAACCTTAGGAATACCAGAAAAATATTCACCTATTCTCTTCCTTTCAGACTGTAGGAAATAATCCTAATTTTGCAGACAGAAGTTTGAACTGAAGCCAATACTTTTGGGTGATTTCTGCACTAGTACTGATGCATGGTTTCCAGGAGGCTGGAACATGGGCAAGGCAGTATCTGTCTGCAAAAGACTCTGTAAAGCTGCTAATTTCTTGCTGCTTGATTCAAGTAATTCTTAATTGTGGTGTCTGGAGAAATAAATAGAATTAGGAATGATGACCTTAATTATAAATAAGATCAAATATACTTTTTCACTGGAGTAAAGAACAAATGAAAAAGGGTACATAAATTAATATAGTAATTTAATATAGCAAAATGCTAGCATTATTTTTCTTTCCTTCTTCACAGCACTGCATTAAGGCTACTTCCCTGTCTTTGACAAAACACTGGCATTAAGTAAAAAGCAACAGGTCAGTGACAGGGAATACAAATTAGCTTCCTTTTCTAAGAGCTATTATTCTTACTCTTGATTCTGGCAAATACAGGACAAAATTGAATGTAGTATTCCACAACTCACTGGGAATTGTAAAATATTCTACTGATAGCAGTCTGAATGATGTTAAACATTTACGTGTAACAGTTCACTTATCTTGAAGTTGGGGGGGACAGGAACCTAATTAGTTCTACGTAGAATTGTTATTGCTAAATTCTAACAAAAGGATTTGGCAGTTTTCTTTGTAGAGGCTCACAGTGACTTAACAGCACTTTAGAAACTGAGCAGGCGCTCACTGCCAGTACAACTGCTGATGGCCTGTCCATCTGGGAAGTCTCCCCTCTGCTTTTGAGAGTAAAGGAGATTATCCGAATGCTTTCAGCAGTATTCAGCAAACCTGTAGCTGATCATTTTCATCATTAGAATATGTCACAGTAAGGGAATATTTGTAAAGCCACAATGCAGTGGTCCTTGTTCTTACTGATAGAAACATAGGAAATATATGTTTCCTATTTGCTCCCCCTCTGAGTAACTATATACCCTAGTCTACAAAAACAACTCACGTTTATCAGCAAGACCCAGAGGCTTAAAATTTGCCTCCACTTAGTGGAAAAGAAATCTGACCAGTAGATCATGGCAGGGGGGTTGGAACGAGATGATCATAAGGTCCTTTCCAACTCTAACTATTCTACGATTCTATGATTCTATGATTTTACTTCACAGTTTTTACTACACAGTCTTTGTAATAACAGAGCAGAACTGAGCAGATTTATGAGACCTTGATATTTGCATACATTCCAAATTGCTGTTTCATTTCATGTCTGTCTTTAATTTTGTAATTCCTGGCTTTCAGATGCTTGTTGGGGATCACTGCAAAGTTCCTGTCATGTTTTCTGTCACACATTTTCAGTCCCCACTGTGATGGAAATAGTATTTTGTCTGGTTATTTAACTACCTATATTAATTTTATCATATTGTGCTTTGGAATTAAGAGCCAAGTTGACTCCCTGACATAAACCCCATGCATATCATGGAGAAGAATGCTGTGGCATAGTGTACCTTCCTTATGTTAGCTATGCATAAAGTAGGTATGCACTGAGTTATAATACTTCTGATGCCCATAAAACAGAATTAAAAGCAGTGGTTCTGCTGAATAATTAATCTTTCATGTCTGAATTTGAGTTAGATCTGTGCTACAGCTGGTGCCCACATGGATTATTTTTCTCGGTAGTCTTTGTGTACCTGATGAGATACCTGTGATGGACTTGTCATTATAGAAAAGCATGTGTTGCGTACAGAAATCCTCAAGGAATTAAACTCAACTAAAAAGGGAGTGTGACCACGATTGATAAAGAGTCAGGGCTAATAGCATTCTGAGACATTATCTTCTGCTTGATGTGTCAGCAGGGTTCTGGCATATGTCCTCAGAAAATCAGAACACATTTGCACACTTCTTCGTCTGCATACCACCCTCTGAATTGTGTTTGTCACCCAAAGTGTTTGTCCAGAAAATACACTTTTGAGGACTTTTAATGATGGAGAGAGTGATAAGGCCGATAGAGATGGCATTCTGATCTTGTGGGAAAAAATAAGAAGGAGAAGCGTGAGAAGAACTCCTGAATGGTGACAAAAGGGGGAGGAATGGAAGAAGTCAAAAATAAGAAATGCTTGTGAATATTTTTACAGCATTTACCAGTCTTATTGAGGGCAAACAGAACTGCCTGAAATCTGCTTTTCAATCAAGATACAACTCCTGGGGGTATTTTTTACTTGCAGGCTCATTTGGGACTGCTGAACAGTATAGACAAGCTATTAAAATGTGTCCTTGGATTAACATGACCCTCCATACCTCTCCATTGTATGCTCTTACTTGCATGCAAGTAAGTTCTACTTTCTTCAGAATTTCATCATGGGTTTAAAAGACACAGATAAGCCGTTTCAAAACCACCAAAACCACCAAACAAAGTGTTAAGAATACAATAGATAACCTTCAGTCTGTTCACATACAACACTGGAAAAGTGACCCAAAGTAGTCACACTATTGCAATAGCTTCTAATTGCCACTGGGTGGTGGCTATCAAGTCAGTTATCCTCCCCTTCGAGGACCGGGTAGGTCTCTCTCCTCTCACCCGAACAAGCCACACTCAGTATTGCATCGTAATGCTGGAGACAGTATTTCTGAGTCACCATTTGTATTCATTCCTGTCTAGATATTAATGGTACCATTCTTTTTGTAATGTAGCTAGTGAAAATGCAACAGCTGCCCGTTTGTTGTAGTACTCCTCTGTGACTGACCAGCATGACTGATGAGTGTCAGTTCACGTTTCTGGCAAGCGTATTACAATAATAAGAGAGAGAGATCTGAGGATAATGAGAAAAGAGCAAGCTGTCCTACTTGTCAGAAATGTCAGCAAGCTGCGAATCAATTTGCAATTCTGTTACAGAGAACATTATTATCATTTCTACATTTTATTCTGAAACTATCACATTGTGCAAGATAAATATCAGAAGGTCTTCAGTTTTATAGGGTTTATTTTAAATCATTTCCATCTTTTTGTGATTTTTTTTTCCAACCACATGTATACGTTTGTATTGTACTTGTTGGCAAGGATTGTGCACCATATATCTGATCTATACTTAACATACAAGACTAAGAATTGCACAAACCAGAGAGCAGTTGTCTTATGTATGTGCTGCCAGCGTGTGAGTTCAGATTGCTGCTTTGTCATCTCTTTGGTATCAGGGTTTTGTTCTGGCTGGAGTATTTCCCACCATGGTATAGGGTATGACACCGTGAAACAAGCTTCAACATAGAATTTAGGCACACTTTGCAGAATGCTATCTAGCAATACCCTATGGTCTTTAATACTAATGCATGGTGGGATAACAGAACAGGGTGTTAAAGGTGTTGCATATCCTAAGCAAGGGGAATTTTAGTGAAACTAGTTACCTGAGTTTCTGCGGTTCCCTGTAATACCAGGTAAGCCTATGGACACCAGGCTCATTTGTGCAGGCTGTGTACCGGCCAGGGCTCAACCTGTTGTCCTGGAGACCTTATTTAAGGAACTGCTGATGTGGCATCTTTTATTGTTATCCCTTTGGAATCTAAGGGGTTATCGGTCCATCGACATTTGTGTCTCCAGACTGGCATTTCTTAGAGCAGCAGGGCTGCTGCTCAGGATACCCCTGCAGCGTGCGATCACCAGTTCTCACCAGGGACACGGTGCTTGGCTGTTTGCCTCCTGCCTGTTGCGCTTTGCTTGGTTCTGATGTCAGTATCACTGTCTCTAGTGGCACGCTGGCCTGTGTGTTCACATGCAACCTGGGACCAATTAATAATATATTTGCTGCCACACTGGCTGTCTGCTCCATGGTAGCATTAGTCAGGGTGCCTGTCAGGAACACCTCTGAGCCAACAGCAGTGTTTGTACAGAGCTTTCTGGACAAATCCTCTCTGTTCAGGCTGCCTCGGGATGCTCGCAGTTACGTTTCCTGAACAGTTGTTGGACAGTGCTGAGCACTATCTTTACCACAAGCACGTGCAGCTTCATGTGTCATTATTTTAAGGACCAGCAATATGAATTTTGCATGGCTGTCACTCTGGTCTCCTTTATTCAGTGATGGCCACGGTCTCTGAGCAGAATTCAGCTGCCGTGCAATGCTACCTTGTCCCATCTTTGGCACGTACTCGGTGCTTTATCCTGAGGGTCATTCTAGATCTTTAGAGACGCGATGTCTGAGTGTTCGCGGATCAAATAGTGACCTTGATGGGTCTGGTTAGGCCAAAGAGTTGCAGGGCTGGCTTCCACCCATTGTTTGGAGGATGGAGAGTTACTTAGAAAGCTCCCTGATCTAAAATCCTAAAATGTTTTTAAGCTTGCGCTCCTCATCTGCTCCAGTTTTGCACTGAGTTCAGCACACTTCAGATTTACAGACGTGTAATGGGTTTGCCCGCTCCGAGCAAACAAAAAACCTAGTGAAAAACTAAATACTTCCATTATTGTATTGCCTTCAGGGAGGCAGTACTACTGCTGGCACTGCTGGAGGCGCTGTTTGAACCAGCTATCCCTGTCCTCCCTCGTTTCGGTTCAGACGGGTCTCCGGCGTCTCGGTTCTGCCGCCCTCTCGTTTTCCCGGCGCAGCTCGGGTCGGTGTGCCCGGCAGCCCCACGCACCGCACCGTGCGAGCCCGGCGGGACCTGCTCACTGCGCACCCACCCACCGCTCGGTCTCGGTGCGGTCGGCCCGGCAGCGGCGGGCGGTAAGGGCACCACGGGGGGAACAGCGGTCAAACCCGGGGTGCCGCGGGGGGGGGGTGTGACCTAGGCCGGAATGGCGGCGGCGGCGGGGAGGCGGAGCCACGCACC